>JAANYP010007607.1:0-228776 GCA_020465985.1 Centrapalus pauciflorus
ATCCAAAATCACTTGAAACTCGCCAGTTTGGCTCTAATACCAATTGTTGTAATGTATTCCCAACAATAATCAACACATGTATAATGATTTCAGCAATATTCCATACAAAAAGAATAATCAAACTCAATGATTGCTATGTATATTGTAAGAACAATGTCAGAGAGAAAAGGAAAAAGCGGCGGCTGTATTATCAGAATGATTGTGTGTGTGGGAAACCCTAGGTGGGGTTTCCCTTACATCATTTAAATCCACTTTCAAAGTATTACACAATAGTCCCTCAACTTTGAAAACAAAAGAGAATTACATAATAAAAGAAAGACTAGAAATAAATTACATGGAAATAAAGCTAATTAATTATTACAAAATAAATTCCACAAGATCGAAATTAATATCTAAAAATTTACCAACACTATTTTATATGTAGAATATACAATAATCTGCTAATAAAAATCTATAAAATAAGAATGAATGATTTTTAAAATTTGTAAATAGAATGTACATATTTTTCATGTTAAGACTTTCAAAAACAACATTAATAGCATTTGAAAATTAATATATTAAGATAAGAAGGGTAAATTAATTAAATATATAGATAGATTGAAAAATTATAAAACAAAAATTAATAAAAAAATAAATATTTTTTTTTTCAAAATGAATGAATGTATATAATAATAATAATAAGAGTAAAAGACGTTTTTCGTCCTTGTGGTTTGATAGTTTACCTGGATTCAGTCCCTCAACCTTAATAAGGCCAAATTTCATCCCTATTAATTTGTTCACTTTTAGTCCATCGTCCGTTAAACTTAACGACACAATCATTAAATCTGTAATAATGACATTTTTACCCTTTTCACTGTGACGCTTTTAGTCCCTGTGGTTTTATTATTTACCACTTATAGTCCAACATTTATTTTATTTTCTTTTATCTTTATAATTATATTATTTATAGATATAATTAATTAATTATAAACTCACTTGTTTTATTTATAACTATACTTATGTTTTAATAATTTATTTACATTTACTATTGTTCGTATTTTATTTAGAAAATTATCTTTTATTTTAATTAAAAATTTATATTCTCTTTACTAATATATTTAAAGTTAATATTCCTTATTAATTTTAACTTTTTTTTATATTATTGTTGTCATTTATTTATGTAATTTATATTAGTTGTTTCTAGTTTAGGTTTTTTGATTTTTTTAAATTATAAAACCAAATAGACTTTTTCCATTTCGGTTTTGGTTTTGGTTTTTCGGTTTTGTTTTTTGGTTTTGGTTTGATTTTTTTCGCATCCTAAAATGATTTTTTATTATATTTTTATTTATTATTGTATTATAATATATATATATATATATATATATATATATATATATATATATATATATATATATATATATATATATATATATATATATATATCCAAGACATATTCACATGTGTATATAATTTATGTGTCGATGATTGATTAGTTTGGAAGATACTAGAGAAATAGTGACATTGGAGAGGAAAAATATCGACGATATTATATTTACAAAAACACAGCTAACAAAAATTACATATATAAAATGTCAACAATAATATTATAAAAATTAAAATTAATAAATAAGATGAACTTTAAATAAGATAGTAAAGAAAATATAAAACTTTTAATTAAAGTAAAAGTTCAATTTTAAATAAAATACGAACAATAGTAAATGTAAATAAAATACTAAAACATAAGTATATTTATAAATAAAATAAATGTGTTTATAATGAATTAAGCATATCTATTAATAATATAATTATAAAGATAAAATAAAATAAAATAAATGTTGGACTATAAAGGGTAAATAATAAAACCATAGAGACTACACGCGTCACAGTGAAAATGGTAAAAATGTCATTGTTACAAATTTAACGGTTGTGTCGTTAAGTTTAACGGACGAGGGACTAAAAGTGGACAAAATTAGCAAAATATGGATGAAATTTGGCCTTATTAAGGTTGAGGATTGAATCCGGGTAAACCATCAAACCACAAAGACGGAAAATGTCTTTTACTATAATAATAATAATAATAATAATAATAATAATAATAATAATGATACTCATTAATATATTAAGATAAAATACATGAATAAACTGTAATTGAATTCTTAGTATTTATTATTTAAACAATTATAAACATACAAATAATTAAATATAAAGAAAAATCAAATTAATTGATTGAGGACCAAATGTGACTTGAATTTATAAAGGCAAAATGGGAATTTTTAAAATATTAAGTTGTTTAGGAACTAAAAACGTGACAATGTTTCAAAATATGGACTACTAATGTAATTTTTCAAAGTTAGGGACAAAACCTGAAATTTACTATAAACCACAAGAATCATTTATGTAATTTACTCTAATATATATAAATGACTAGATAACTATTTATATTTATCTCTATTTATTTGTTTATAACTATCCATCTATTTATCTAAATAATTAGATGATAATGTCAATTCAAATAAATATATATTTTATTTAATATCTAATAATAAATAAGAGACTAGATAATTATTTGTTTATCATCTGATGACAATTAAATTTCAAGAATATCTAATATTGCAGTTGTTATAATGTATTCCCTTTAATAATTAGCACTTTAATGATTCTTTATCAAAACACAAGAAGAATCAAGCTCAATAATTATGTAATGATGAAGAAGACAATAAGAATGTAGAGAGAATATCAATATTGGCGGCTGCACTAAAGTGTTTATTTTCAACCGTGTCTTTCAATACAAAACCCTAGGAGCTATACATAGCCTCCTTTAATTATCTTTGGAGCATTGACATAAATGGCCCCTAGACTTTTACGTAGAAATAAAATACAAAGGAAATGAAATACAAGACTAAATAATAACAAAATAATTATTACAAAATAAGTCCACATGATCGAAATTAAATATCTAACAATCTCCCCCTTTTCGATCCACGTGGAGGTCCTAGAACTCTGGCATGATCGGTAGATTCGCGGAGTCCAAGGATGACGGCAAAACGTCTAACCACTTGTCTCATATGTAGCCTTTCGTTCAGGAGTTCAATGCCGCTGAGGGTATCCTGAATTTCCTTCGGTGAGCATCTTTGTTCTGGATCTGGTTGAGCATCATATTTTTGAACTTTTTGAGTAAGCGCAGCTCTAACCAATCTGAGAGTACCGTCGGAGTAACAGGGAAGATCCTCAAAGCGCATGAACCTTTTGTAGCCCTTCTGATTTACAAAAATGACACCCGGGCCTCCTCTAAAGATAACTCTGTAGGCAGGATGGTGGGCGAGAAGGAAGCTGTCTTGTTCAGGTGCTCGTAGGCCCACTTTAACCATCGCGCTCTCTATCGCCATTTGGAAGTCTCTGAGGCACATGATGATAGAGCGGTGGTTCATACTTCGAACAAGGGCACCTACGGCAGTCATGTGAGACATACGTTGTTTAATATGATTTTTCAATATGTTGTGTAGGAATTCAACATCGTCCACACTTATGAAGTCCAGGTCATTCTCATAGAACTCTTCAACCGTGCCATCTTCTCTTTCTACCTGAAAGGCAGGATAGTATACTTTTGCCCTTCTGCACATGGTGATGGTCATGAGTTTCTTTATCTTTGATTTTGAGACTTTTGACCTTCTTTCCCGGAGCATTAATTGATAGTATTCAGCCTGTTCAGCTTTGGTGACGTTGGTCAGTTCCATTAGTAGGCGTCTGCTGAAAGACCCAGGCTTCTTTCTGAATACCATCTTAAACCGTTCTTCTAGGAACGGATTCTGAAATTGTTCCGGAGGAAACTTCTGAAGGAATTCTTTGAGGCCCTGAACTGGGGGTTCTTCTATTTCAGATTTTTTAGCTTCTAGCAGTTTGATGATTGTCCCCCGCCGTTCTTGTCTAAGCTCCTCTTTCTTTTCAGGTGGTAGAGTTTGTACCTCACCTTTTGAAAATTGGCCTACTCAATATAAATCATCACTCCTATATTCACCGGGTTCTTCGGGAGTCTCATCAAAGCAATCAACCCTCTTGGTTTGTGAAGGACCTGGTTGTTCAGTTTGTTGGACTGGGGGAGGACTGGGAGATCTTGGCGGGCTTTGGACTAGATGGGATTCTTTGAGTGATGGGGGAGCTTGGATGGATGATAGAATTTATTGCTGTGGAGCTGGTGGTGGTGAGTTTAGGAAATCAAAGGAGGAAGATGATGATTTTTTAGGTGATTCGGGCTCAGGTTTAGGAATGATTAAAGGTTCGTTGTGCTCGGTATCGAAGTCTGAGTTAGACACCAATATGATTTCAACTTTTTCATGAACGGGCTCGAACTCAACCATAGCTATCATTGGATCCAGTGGAGCTGGACCCTCGAACATGGGCTCGTCTTCTAACATCAGGTATTCCTGAGCCTCCTGCATCTTTTCCCCTGACCCCTGAACCTCTGTTCTTTCTGTCTCTTCTCCCCCTACAATCAACATGGGGTCCTCAGACTGAGTTTTCTGGTGTTTCTCCCCCTCATGGCGATCAGGGTCGTCCTAATAGTCATGTTTCCTTTTCTGTGACTCAGCCTGAGGACGGCACTGAAGCTCAATGACTGCCGACTCAAGACGGTCCATTCTGGAGTTGAGTTGCTCCTGGACTTGAAGGATTAGCCGAGTGAGCGCATCTATCTTGTCTGAGAGCTCTGTGATTTGTGTTTGGACTGAATGGGATCCTGGTGGAGGCAGATCCTCAGAAGCGACACCCTTACCCTTTATAAGTGAGAGAAGAGCGGTGTGACGTCCCTCAGCAGCCTCCTTTTGGGCGTCCAGGTCAGCCCGGGTAATAACACCGGCAGCACGAAAAGCTGCCGTTAACATCTCCAAGTTAATTGGAAGATGGCCTGAAGTGGATGGTGTTAATGGAGCCACTTCAGGTCTTCAATCTGTCAATTCTTGCGCCACTATGGGACGCTCAGATCCAGAAGTTTGTGGAGCTGCCACAGAGGCAGCTCTAGAGGATGCCACAGAGGCATCGTGCATTGTGTGAATTTGTGGGGATGGAATTGTGAAGGAAAGAGGGTCGGTCACGTGGGGCGGAGTGTGACCTCGTTCAACACCGCCGCTCTCCGAATGAGAGGGTGATGGCGTTTGTGGAATGTCCCCGTGTAATGAAATAGCACCCTGTTGGGAGGATGCTAAGTGGGTGGTGGGGGTTAGTTCGACCATCGAACTAATGGTCTTTGAGTGGGTTGTCCGGCTTATAGGGCTGTGGTCACCCTCAGAAGTTGCTTCTAACCCTCGTGCGGCAGAGACGGTTCGTTCGGAATCCGCCGCCTCTGCCGCCTCACTAACTTCTCCCTCGCTAACAAACACATTCTTCCGCTCACCGAACCCAATGGATTGTTGTACCTCCGCCTCATCTCCCTCGTCCTCACTCAATCTATCCTCACCTTCGGACTGGCTAGGCTCAGTCGGTTCTGACTGAGCCTCATCCGGATAAAACTCTCGAATATACGCCCGAACCCTTTCCAATTCCCTTGCCTTTAGAAGAAGGGTCATAGGGATAGTCATTATCAGCACAGACGGAGCCCCTTTTGGCATATTCAGCTTCTGGATAGCAACTGTAGGGTAGACATCGGACTCAGGACGCTCATGAATGTCCTCATCGTTATCCATGGCGTATTGTATAATGAGCTGCAGGAAACGTTGGAGAGGAATGTATTTGCGTCCTCTTTTGGTGCCCCTCTCCATATGGACTCTTTTCAATACCTCGAAGAGGAATGCTGCGGACTCAGGACGCTCATGAATGTCCTCATCGTTATCCATGGCGTATTGTATAATTGTTGGGTACAATTATAAGTAGAGTTGAAAACAATATTTTGTAATAGTTCAGGGGAATTTATTGTAAATACACAATAGTTATATTGTGTATATAAATAGAAGTAGTATTTCTATTTTGGAATAGATCGGACAGAATAGAAAAGAAATCGGACAGATCTAGAGAGAGAAGAAGATTGCTGTCCAAGATAGCCAAGAACTTAATGTAATATTTTTCTCTTTAATCATTCAATAGATTGTGTTTTGATTAAAAAAAAAAAAAAGCTGAATTTCAGAAACAACTGTTGAGTAGTTTGAAATCAACTGAAGGCAATTACTACATCATCTCAAGACAATTGATCAAGGAAGAGATTTAAAAGCTCAAGCTTCCTCGTCAAAGAGAAAACATGATGAGCATGACGAAGACTCCGATGATGCTCCTCATGAGGGGGAGAAGAGGAGAAAGCTTGATCAACCGACGCCAGGGATTTTAATGCTGACATATCCAGAGAAAGAGCCAGAATCTCAAGGGAAAGAAGCCGGAGGATCCAAACAGTCAGCTGGTGAACAAAGAGAGATGGGATTGATTCTTTATGAAGATGTTCCAGTTCCTTTGAACACTCAGCCTGATATCTATCAATTTGTTGAATATATTGATTCTGAGGAAGATGTACAAGAAAAAGAGAAAGAGCTGAGTATTCTAGAGATAGGAGAAGGAAGAGAAGAGTATATTGAATTGTCTGAAGATGATGACATAATTGCATTAACTGATGTTGACTTTAGAGCTGAAAGAATAGAAGAAGAGGAGGTGTTAGTTGAAGAAATCATGAAAGATGTTGAATCAACACCAACGGTTGAAAAGCCTGAGGTAGTTGTACAGATTAAGGAAGAATTTGAGGAGTTCCCTGTTGAGAGCAGTATCGCTCAAGAAACAGTTGTCTTAAATGAAGTGGAAGTGATGGACAGATTCTTTAATGAATTTGTACTTGCTGATGAGTCAAAGAAGCAACACAGATTAAGATTTCAAGCACAACAAGTGGTGCAGAGAGAAATTCAAGATATGTTGACTTTGTTGAATAAAGATGAGATAAGTAAGAAAAAGGTGAAAAAGCTTGAACTACCAGAGAACAGGTCTGATGAGTTCATAAGGAAAAGAAATAAGATGCCGTACATTGAAGACATTTTAGAGAAACGGATCTTTTGTAAAAAGCAAGCTCCTTGCTCATTTCACAAGTTATTCCGAGTCTTAGAGCCGAACATGCCCAATCTGGTCAACTATGCAAGTTTCTTAAGAAACAAGACTCAAGAGGTTGAGAAGGTGAAGAGTGACTTCAGGATAGTAGATCTGGTGATGATTGAAAAGGAAAGATTTGTTAAGATTTTTTATCCGAAGTTTACTGTAACCAGGTCTGATGGAAACACATATGTATTCATAGAAGCTGACATGTTCAACATGCACTTGGTCGATATTGAAGATCTTTTTGACGAACTGTGCAGGAATAAAAGGAATGAACATTGTAGATTTGCACTGAAGACATTGTTTCATTTTATGCATACCAAACTGGTATTAATGTCAGTGCAAGATCTACAGATTGGAGTTGAGAGAGGCATGAGGAAGATAAACATGACTGCACCTCACAGAGATATTAAATTTACTGGTGAGCTTAAAGAGTTTCAAGTTATAATGGTGAAGCATCCAGCTGTCATGTACAAAGATAGAAATAAAAGATTGAGAGCTATGAGAAGTGTTGAACTGAATAAGTTTTCTGATGGAACGTTGATTAAGGTGATGAATGGTCTGAAAGGCAAGCTGGCAGCAGATCAAAAGAGGAAGACAAAGAAAGGGGCTTTATCAGTTAACGATCGAAAACTCATGGTCGAGTTTATTTCTAATATTGAATGGAGGCTGTCAGATCGGAAAAGTATTAGAAGATTTGAACAAAAGCTGGGCTTGTCAACTTGAAGACTTTGCTACTTTCATCAAAGGGGGAGATTGTTGGAATATGTTCTAGTTGATGAAATACCAAAGTCTAGGGACTTAATGTGTAATTTCCTTATAGTTTGTAATTTTGTATAAATAGTCATGTTGACTTTCTAGAATGGGTCAGATCTGTCAGAAATATCTTTTGTACGCATTTGATTTAGAGAACAGTAGCTCTGTACGAAGAAGAATATTCCAGTTCATCATTTTGTAATCATCAAGTTCTTCAATCAAATCATTCGGTCAGTATTGATTAAATTCTCTGTTCTTATTAATTGCATCTAGTTGATTGAATTGGTAGAAACTAATTTTCACAATTGGTATCAAAGCCAGGTTCAAGTGGGTACCAAAACCTGTTTTGAAATGGGTACCCAAGAGCGCTAACAAGTCTGGATCCAAATCTGTTTGGATACCAAAGACATCTTAAATTTTGCAGGTTATAGGTTTCTTATCATTCCAGATAAGGACCCGTTCTTCATTTCAATAGGCTCTTGATTACTTCAAGTCAAGACCCGTGCTTCAACTCAAAATTGGTTTCTAGTTAAATTCAGACTAGAACCCGGACTTCAATGAACCAGAGACAATGGTTTTCAGTTACTTCAGACTGAAACCCAAGCTTATGCGACAAATGGCTTCTAATCACTTCAGATTAGAACCCGATTCTGAAAGACGAATCTTTCTGGAATTCCTGCCCTGCATTCAACTCTGATGCTGAATTGACAAATAGGGAGTTTTATTTTTATAATTTTTTGCTCTTTGTTTCATTTCTATGAGTTGACTAACTGTGTCTGCTTATTTCCAGGGGGAGTTTCAGATGCACTTTGACGATGACATTTTTCAAAACTATGTGTGACTTTTCACGAAAATATTTGACACACACATAAAAAGAGTTTTTGAGCTGAAAGAAATTTTTTTTTATGAATCTCTGAATCTATCATTGAGATTAATTGATCTAATCTCTTTGATTTTCATAATCTCATTTCTTCTGAGATTCTCTTTGTTATAACTCTTCCAATTTATACTGGATTCTCCTGTTATCTCCCATGTGCTAATTCTTTCAAGAAAATCTTATTCTTTTCATATCATATATCAGATTTTCCATTTCATTCTGATATCTCCCAAAATTATCTGCATATCATCTCCAATACCATATAAGTTGGATTTCATCATATCTCATGACGTTTCAAAGCTGAAAATCTTTCTGCTGACTCCAATTATGCACCAATCTGAGTGATAGGCATAAATATCGCTTCAATGGTCTAACCAGAACCGGAAGACCTACCCAAGGAGCAAACCATCTATAGTTTGTGTGGGTGAGGGTTCTTTAGGTTTATTAGTTGAGAAGTGTCAGTTATCACGGGATACTGACAGGGTCGAGCAGAGGTAAAATGTAAATGAGAGGGATATTAAAAGGCGATGGTGGTGCATCAGATCATGCTTTTCGTATAAAGCTGACTGAATTTAATTCTGAAAAGTGAGCCGGAGGGAGCTAGGTTGAAAAATGCTGAGAGCTGAGAGTTGAGAAAGGATTTGAAGAAAAGATAATCCTATCCTACACTGTGTCTGCTGGGTAAACCACATAATCTATCAAGCCCTAGGCGACTTGATATTGAAAAAGACGTCATGGACCCAGTGACGCATGCACTTAACCCCACCAACTACTCAGTTATCTCTCAAAAGATTTTTGTTTCAATAATCACGGAGATATAACACATTTCTATCGATATATCATTTGGATATTATTGATATTGAAACAAGGAAGACAGTTGCTCCGGTCTCCAATTTCATTTGATGCACATTGTGTCTAGAGCTGATTATATACACTTTTAGGACACATCGAGTCTATCAGTCTGCGTGACTATAAACTGCTAGTTCAAAGTGACTAAGCCGGAACAAATAAGAGTGATTCTTTAATGATAAAGGATTTCACGATGACTATTTGGAAATCCTACCAGTGTTAACATCACGCCAGCGCTGAAAGTAGGTCACATAGATTTTGTCTATTGTGCAAACAGGAATCCTATGTGGACCTGGACTTGTTTTCTCACAAAATGAATGTGTTTCATTTTCCCCAAAGTTGTAAAGCTTTGTTTTGTTCTAAAAAGATATAATATCAATTCGAGGGGGAGTGAACTTTTTGAGGGGGTGAGATAAATCTGTTTTGTATAGGGGGAGAGATGTCAGTTTAAGGGGGAGAAAATCAATTTGTAATAATTTCTGAGTTGTAATTGTTGTTGTATTTCTTCTACTGTAATTTCATTGAATTAAAGTTTCTGAAGTTTTTGCATGATGTTCATAATTTTTTATGATCATCATGAGGGGGAGAAAAGCTGAATTTCAGAAACAACTGTTGAGTAGTTTGAAATCAACTGAAGGCAATTACTACATCATCTCAAGACAATTGATCAAGGAAGAGATTTAAAAGCTATTCATGATCCAAGGGGGAGTGTCCTTACAAGAAAAGAGAAGATCAGAATAGAAGAGATGTGAAGATCAGAGTGAGACAATAAAGAAGAAGATTCAGAGATCGAAGAGAAGGTGCAAGAAAAGTTTCAAGAAAGAATGTTCAAGTTCCCTGCAATGTACTTTAATTTGAAAATTGATTTCATCTCTAAGGGGGAGATTGTATGGTACAAATTTATATAGAGTTGTAATCAATTTTATTGTAAAAGTTCAGGGGTTGTTTGTGTAAATCCTCAATACTTTGTATTGTGTATAAATAGGAGTGTATGTGTGCTGTTATAAGAGGAATCTCAGATTACACAAAAATACACGGCTGGAATTAGAGAGAAAAGAAGGATTGCTTTGTAAGAAAGCCAAGAACACCAATGTAATATTTCTCTCTTTAATCATTCAATATAATGTGTTGGACTGATAATTGTTCATATGAATTGTTTAATGTTGAATGAATTGCATGAAAATTGAATTCACATAATCCCTCCGATCGTCTCTCCTCTCATCCCTTCTATCATCCTGACGATTGTAGTCTCTCCTATCATCACGTCTATCGTCATGCCTTTCATAACGGCGATCATCTAGATAGTCTCTCCGATCAGCATATCGTCTGTCATCTCTATTATCTCTCCTCCAATCATCTCTCTTGTCATCCCTTCTATCGTCAGTATACCTCCGCGGGCTTGTATCATAACGAAGATGATTGTCAGTCTTGTTAAAAAAACATCTTTGTTGAAGACGATTTGACCACAAGGCAATCTGTTCTTGAATGGTTGCCTCTTCTTCATCGTATGGCTCATGCGGTGGTGATGCATATATGCACTGAGAGGATGATGAACCTTGAGAATAGTAAGGTGTAGCAGTGGATTTGGGTTTGATTGCAGGAGACAGTGTCTTGTTGGAAAGTAGGGCCAAAGAGTCAGCTGGTTTGATGCCCAAGTTGGTAGATAGCAACAGGGATGCCAACGTGTTTGCCATTTGCTTTTGTTGATCCACATCCCCTTGATATTTCTTGAGTTCTTTAAAGACCACATTGATTGAGACATTTGGAATGTCCAGAACTCGTCTTGTGGCACGACAATCAACTTTGCATTCTGGGGCCAAGGAAGCAAAGAACTGGATGTTGACGTCTTCATTGTCCTTTTTGATGTGCAATTTGTTCAACTCATTCATAACTGCACAAAACCTCGTGAAGGTACCCTGAAGAGACTCCCTATATTTGGCACGGAACTCAGAAAATTTTGCCTTTGCTTCCTCGATCTTTGCTCTGTCATCTAATCTGCCCCGAGCATTTGAACTTCTAGTTCATCCCACATCTCTGTGGCTGACATCTTGCTGTCAACTCCAACAAGTATTTCGGTGGGAAGGGCTTGATAGATGAGGTATTCTGCCCTTTTGTCGGCATGTTGTCTGTCCCTTTCAGCTTCATTAGAGGGTTCACGAACTGTTTTGGATGCTAGGACTGGTGGGTCAGCATCTGGCCTGGCAGGGATCTCCCGATAATAGATAGCAGTGCCTTCAGTGATAAATTGTATATAAAGATTCCCTTTTTGTTGCATACCAATAAATTTCAGGAATCTTGATTTCCATTGCTCGTATTCATCAGGATAGAAAACAAGTGGTCTGTTTTCGGATCCAAGAACAAGGGCCTCTCGGGACATGATAAATGTGTTGATTAAAAAATAATATCTTTTAAGGTGGAAACTGAAATTTGGATTCTCAGAACTCGGATGAACAGTGCTTTGGATGAACGGTGTTTCAGATGAACAGTAGTTCGGATGAACTGAACGCTGATGAAGTGTGAAGATTTCGGATGGTAGGAAATTCGGATGAACAATGTAACTCAGATGATTAGAAATTCGGATGAACAGTGAATCTCTGATGGATTGATAATTCGGATGAATCAAAGTCTGATGAACCAAAGTTTGATGGACCGAACTCGGATGGATCGAATCTCGGGTGCAGTGGGATGTCGGATGGAAAGTTAGAAAAATTCAACGCTGATTAGCCGAATTCGATTGGTGATTCGAAGTTCGGTTGGTCCGAGTTGGTTTTCAAAAGTGTAAAAGTTAAGACCGAGTAATTTTAAGCACTTAAAAAAATTTTAACTAAATTTCGGATGATCCGAATTTCAGGTGGGTCCAAAATTTGGTCCGAGATTTGTTAAAATTTGGTCCGAGTTAGTCCGAATTTTGATCCGAATTGGTCTGGATTTTGATCCGAATTGGTCCGAATATTAGCAGTTACAATAAGCCCAGAGTTTTCAGAGTATATTAAAATGCAGTTTTCAGCCTAAAAATAATTTCTAAATGTTTGGATTAATGTTTTAAACAGTTTTTGTGAATTACTATGAACCAAAACACTTAAAAATCTATGGATTTTGTACCAAACCCGAAACTAAAACCCCAATATTCCGAAGATGATTTTCAACAAATAAATGACTAAAACATGTTAGGATTGAACTTAAGATAATAACAGATGATTAGAAGATGAAAGAACACGAAAAACAGAATATGTAAGAGAGATTTCAGATCAAACCGAGAGTATTTCGAGGATGAACACGAAGAACACGAGACGATGAATCCAAAATCACTTGAAACTCGCCAGTTTGGCTCTAATACCAATTGTTGTAATGTATTCCCAACAATAATCAACACATGTATAATGATTTCAGCAATATTCCATACAAAAAGAATAATCAAACTCAATGATTGCTATGTATATTGTAAGAACAATGTCAGAGAGAAAAGGAAAAAGCGGCGGCTGTATTATCAGAATGATTGTGTGTGTGGGAAACCCTAGGTGGGGTTTCCCTTACATCATTTAAATCCACTTTCAAAGTATTACACAATAGTCCCTCAACTTTGAAAACAAAAGAGAATTACATAATAAAAGAAAGACTAGAAATAAATTACATGGAAATAAAGCTAATTAATTATTACAAAATAAATTCCACAAGATCGAAATTAATATCTAAAAATTTACCAACACTATTTTATATGTAGAATATACAATAATCTGCTAATAAAAATCTATAAAATAAGAATGAATGATTTTTAAAATTTGTAAATAGAATGTACATATTTTTCATGTTAAGACTTTCAAAAACAACATTAATAGCATTTGAAAATTAATATATTAAGATAAGAAGGGTAAATTAATTAAATATATAGATAGATTGAAAAATTATAAAACAAAAATTAATAAAAAAATAAATATTTTTTTTTTCAAAATGAATGAATGTATATAATAATAATAATAAGAGTAAAAGACGTTTTTCGTCCTTGTGGTTTGATAGTTTACCTGGATTCAGTCCCTCAACCTTAATAAGGCCAAATTTCATCCCTATTAATTTGTTCACTTTTAGTCCATCGTCCGTTAAACTTAACGACACAATCATTAAATCTGTAATAATGACATTTTTACCCTTTTCACTGTGACGCTTTTAGTCCCTGTGGTTTTATTATTTACCACTTATAGTCCAACATTTATTTTATTTTCTTTTATCTTTATAATTATATTATTTATAGATATAATTAATTAATTATAAACTCACTTGTTTTATTTATAACTATACTTATGTTTTAATAATTTATTTACATTTACTATTGTTCGTATTTTATTTAGAAAATTATCTTTTATTTTAATTAAAAATTTATATTCTCTTTACTAATATATTTAAAGTTAATATTCCTTATTAATTTTAACTTTTTTTTATATTATTTTTGTCATTTATTTATGTAATTTATATTAGTTGTTTCTAGTTTAGGTTTTTTGATTTTTTTAAATTATAAAACCAAATAGACTTTTTTCCATTTCGGTTTTGGTTTTGGTTTTTCGGTTTTGTTTTTTGGTTTTGGTTTGATTTTTTTCGCATCCTAAAATGATTTTTTATTATATTTTTATTTATTATTGTATTATAATATATATATATATATATATATATATATATATATATATATATATATATATATATATATATATATATATATATATATATATATCCAAGACATATTCACATGTGTATATAATTTATGTGTCGATGATTGATTAGTTTGGAAGATACTAGAGAAATAGTGACATTGGAGAGGAAAAATATCGACGATATTATATTTACAAAAACACAGCTAACAAAAATTACATATATAAAATGTCAACAATAATATTATAAAAATTAAAATTAATAAATAAGATGAACTTTAAATAAGATAGTAAAGAAAATATAAAACTTTTAATTAAAGTAAAAGTTCAATTTTAAATAAAATACGAACAATAGTAAATGTAAATAAAATACTAAAACATAAGTATATTTATAAATAAAATAAATGTGTTTATAATGAATTAAGCATATCTATTAATAATATAATTATAAAGATAAAATAAAATAAAATAAATGTTGGACTATAAAGGGTAAATAATAAAACCATAGAGACTACACGCGTCACAGTGAAAATGGTAAAAATGTCATTGTTACAAATTTAACGGTTGTGTCGTTAAGTTTAACGGACGAGGGACTAAAAGTGGACAAAATTAGCAAAATATGGATGAAATTTGGCCTTATTAAGGTTGAGGACTGAATCCGGGTAAACCATCAAACCACAAAGACGGAAAATGTCTTTTACTATAATAATAATAATAATAATAATAATAATAATAATAATAATGATACTCATTAATATATTAAGATAAAATACATGAATAAACTGTAATTGAATTCTTAGTATTTATTATTTAAACAATTATAAACATACAAATAATTAAATATAAAGAAAAATCAAATTAATTGATTGAGGACCAAATGTGACTTGAATTTATAAAGGCAAAATGGGAATTTTTAAAATATTAAGTTGTTTAGGAACTAAAAACGTGACAATGTTTCAAAATATGGACTACTAATGTAATTTTTCAAAGTTAGGGACAAAACCTGAAATTTACTATAAACCACAAGAATCATTTATGTAATTTACTCTAATATATATAAATGACTAGATAACTATTTATATTTATCTCTATTTATTTGTTTATAACTATCCATCTATTTATCTAAATAATTAGATGATAATGTCAATTCAAATAAATATATATTTTATTTAATATCTAATAATAAATAAGAGACTAGATAATTATTTGTTTATCATCTGATGACAATTAAATTTCAAGAATATCTAATATTGCAGTTGTTATAATGTATTCCCTTTAATAATTAGCACTTTAATGATTCTTTATCAAAACACAAGAAGAATCAAGCTCAATAATTATGTAATGATGAAGAAGACAATAAGAATGTAGAGAGAATATCAATATTGGCGGCTGCACTAAAGTGTTTATTTTCAACCGTGTCTTTCAATACAAAACCCTAGGAGCTATACATAGCCTCCTTTAATTATCTTTGGAGCATTGACATAAATGGCCCCTAGACTTTTACGTAGAAATAAAATACAAAGGAAATGAAATACAAGACTAAATAATAACAAAATAATTATTACAAAATAAGTCCACATGATCGAAATTAAATATCTAACAATCTCCCCCTTTTCGATCCACGTGGAGGTCCTAGAACTCTGGCATGATCGGTAGATTCGCGGAGTCCAAGGATGACGGCAAAACGTCTAACCACTTGTCTCATATGTAGCCTTTCGTTCAGGAGTTCAATGCCGCTGAGGGTATCCTGAATTTCCTTCGGTGAGCATCTTTGTTCTGGATCTGGTTGAGCATCATATTTTTGAACTTTTTGAGTAAGCGCAGCTCTAACCAATCTGAGAGTACCGTCGGAGTAACAGGGAAGATCCTCAAAGCGCATGAACCTTTTGTAGCCCTTCTGATTTACAAAAATGACACCCGGGCCTCCTCTAAAGATAACTCTGTAGGCAGGATGGTGGGCGAGAAGGAAGCTGTCTTGTTCAGGTGCTCGTAGGCCCACTTTAACCATCGCGCTCTCTATCGCCATTTGGAAGTCTCTGAGGCACATGATGATAGAGCGGTGGTTCATACTTCGAACAAGGGCACCTACGGCAGTCATGTGAGACATACGTTGTTTAATATGATTTTTCAATATGTTGTGTAGGAATTCAACATCGTCCACACTTATGAAGTCCAGGTCATTCTCATAGAACTCTTCAACCGTGCCATCTTCTCTTTCTACCTGAAAGGCAGGATAGTATACTTTTGCCCTTCTGCACATGGTGATGGTCATGAGTTTCTTTATCTTTGATTTTGAGACTTTTGACCTTCTTTCCCGGAGCATTAATTGATAGTATTCAGCCTGTTCAGCTTTGGTGACGTTGGTCAGTTCCATTAGTAGGCGTCTGCTGAAAGACCCAGGCTTCTTTCTGAATACCATCTTAAACCGTTCTTCTAGGAACGGATTCTGAAATTGTTCCGGAGGAAACTTCTGAAGGAATTCTTTGAGGCCCTGAACTGGGGGTTCTTCTATTTCAGATTTTTTAGCTTCTAGCAGTTTGATGATTGTCCCCCGCCGTTCTTGTCTAAGCTCCTCTTTCTTTTCAGGTGGTAGAGTTTGTACCTCACCTTTTGAAAATTGGCCTACCCAATATAAATCATCACTCCTATATTCACCGGGTTCTTTGGGAGTCTCATCAAAGCAATCAACCCTCTTGGTTTGTGAAGGACCTGGTTGTTCAGTTTGTTGGACTGGGGGAGGACTGGGAGATCTTGGCGGGCTTTGGACTAGATGGGATTCTTTGAGTGATGGGGGAGCTTGGATGGATGATAGAATTTATTGCTGTGGAGCTGGTGGTGGTGAGTTTAGGAAATCAAAGGAGGAAGATGATGATTTTTTAGGTGATTCGGGCTCAGGTTTAGGAATGATTAAAGGTTCGTTGTGCTCGGTATTGAAGTCTGAGTTAGACACCAATATGATTTCAACTTTTTCATGAACGGGCTCGAACTCAACCATAGCTATCATTGGATCCAGTGGAGCTGGACCCTCGAACATGGGCTCGTCTTCTAACATCAGGTATTCCTGAGCCTCCTGCATCTTTTCCCCTGACCCCTGAACCTCTGTTCATTCTGTCTCTTCTCCCCCTACAATCAACATGGGGTCCTCAGACTGAGTTTTCTGGTGTTTCTCCCCCTCATGGCGATCAGGGTCGTCCTAATAGTCATGTTTCCTTTTCTGTGACTCAGCCTGAGGACGGCACTGAAGCTCAATGACTGCCAACTCAAGACGGTCCATTCTGGAGTTGAGTTGCTCCTGGACTTGAAGGATTAGCCGAGTGAGCGCATCTATCTTGTCTGAGAGCTCTGTGATTTGTGTTTGGACTGAATGGGATCCTGGTGGAGGCAGATCCTCAGAAGCGACACCCTTACCCTTTATAAGTGAGAGAAGAGCGGTGTGACGTCCCTCAGCAGCCTCCTTTTGGGCGTCCAGGTCAGCCCGGGTAATAACACCGGCAGCACGAAAAGCTGCCGTTAACATCTCCAAGTTAATTGGAAGATGGCCTGAAGTGGATGGTGTTAATGGAGCCACTTCAGGTCTTCAATCTGTCAATTCTTGCGCCACTATGGGACGCTCAGATCCAGAAGTTTGTGGAGCTGCCACAGAGGCAGCTCTAGAGGATGCCACAGAGGCATCGTGCATTGTGTGAATTTGTGGGGATGGAATTGTGAAGGAAAGAGGGTCGGTCACGTGGGGCGGAGTGTGACCTCGTTCAACACCGCCGCTCTCCGAATGAGAGGGTGATGGCGTTTGTGGAATGTCCCCGTGTAATGAAATAGCACCCTGTTGGGAGGATGCTAAGTGGGTGGTGGGGGTTAGTTCGACCATCGAACTAATGGTCTTTGAGTGGGTTGTCCGGCTTATAGGGCTGTGGTCACCCTCAGAAGTTGCTTCTAACCCTCGTGCGGCAGAGACGGTTCGTTCGGAATCCGCCGCCTCTGCCGCCTCACTAACTTCTCCCTCGCTAACAAACACATTCTTCCGCTCACCGAACCCAATGGATTGTTGTACCTCCGCCTCATCTCCCTCGTCCTCACTCAATCTATCCTCACCTTCGGACTGGCTAGGCTCAGTCGGTTCTGACTGAGCCTCATCCGGATAAAACTCTCGAATATACGCCCGAACCCTTTCCAATTCCCTTGCCTTTAGAAGAAGGGTCATAGGGATAGTCATTATCAGCACAGACGGAGCCCCTTTTGGCATATTCAGCTTCTGGATAGCAACTGTAGGGTAGACATCGGACTCAGGACGCTCATGAATGTCCTCATCGTTATCCATGGCGTATTGTATAATGAGCTGCAGGAAACGTTGGAGAGGAATGTATTTGCGTCCTCTTTTGGTGCCCCTCTCCATATGGACTCTTTTCAATACCTCGAAGAGGAATGCTGCGGACTCAGGACGCTCATGAATGTCCTCATCGTTATCCATGGCGTATTGTATAATTGTTGGGTACAATTATAAGTAGAGTTGAAAACAATATTTTGTAATAGTTCAGGGGAATTTATTGTAAATACACAATAGTTATATTGTGTATATAAATAGAAGTAGTATTTCTATTTTGGAATAGATCGGACAGAATAGAAAAGAAATCGGACAGATCTAGAGAGAGAAGAAGATTGCTGTCCAAGATAGCCAAGAACTTAATGTAATATTTTTCTCTTTAATCATTCAATAGATTGTGTTTTGATTAAAAAAAAAAAAAAGCTGAATTTCAGAAACAACTGTTGAGTAGTTTGAAATCAACTGAAGGCAATTACTACATCATCTCAAGACAATTGATCAAGGAAGAGATTTAAAAGCTCAAGCTTCCTCGTCAAAGAGAAAACATGATGAGCATGACGAAGACTCCGATGATGCTCCTCATGAGGGGGAGAAGAGGAGAAAGCTTGATCAACCGACGCCAGGGATTTTAATGCTGACATATCCAGAGAAAGAGCCAGAATCTCAAGGGAAAGAAGCCGGAGGATCCAAACAGTCAGCTGGTGAACAAAGAGAGATGGGATTGATTCTTTATGAAGATGTTCCAGTTCCTTTGAACACTCAGCCTGATATCTATCAATTTGTTGAATATATTGATTCTGAGGAAGATGTACAAGAAAAAGAGAAAGAGCTGAGTATTCTAGAGATAGGAGAAGGAAGAGAAGAGTATATTGAATTGTCTGAAGATGATGACATAATTGCATTAACTGATGTTGACTTTAGAGCTGAAAGAATAGAAGAAGAGGAGGTGTTAGTTGAAGAAATCATGAAAGATGTTGAATCAACACCAACGGTTGAAAAGCCTGAGGTAGTTGTACAGATTAAGGAAGAATTTGAGGAGTTCCCTGTTGAGAGCAGTATCGCTCAAGAAACAGTTGTCTTAAATGAAGTGGAAGTGATGGACAGATTCTTTAATGAATTTGTACTTGCTGATGAGTCAAAGAAGCAACACAGATTAAGATTTCAAGCACAACAAGTGGTGCAGAGAGAAATTCAAGATATGTTGACTTTGTTGAATAAAGATGAGATAAGTAAGAAAAAGGTGAAAAAGCTTGAACTACCAGAGAATAGGTCTGCTGAGTTCATAAGGAAAAGAAATAAGATGCCGTACATTGAAGACATTTTAGAGAAACGGATCTTTTGTAAAAAGCAAGCTCCTTGCTCATTTCACAAGTTATTCCGAGTCTTAGAGCCGAACATGCCCAATCTGGTCAACTATGCAAGTTTCTTAAGAAACAAGACTCAAGAGGTTGAGAAGGTGAAGAGTGACTTCAAGATAGTAGATCTGGTGATGATTGAAAAGGAAAGATTTGTTAAGATTTTTTATCCGAAGTTTACTGTAACCAGGTCTGATGGAAACACATATGTATTCACAGAAGCTGACATGTTCAACATGCACTTGGTCGATATTGAAGATCTTTTTGATGAACTGTGCAGGAATAAAAGGAATGAACATTGTAGATTTGCACTGAAGACATTGTTTCATTTTATGCATACCAAACTGGTATTAATGTCAGTGCAAGATCTACAGATTGGAGTTGAGAGAGGCATGAGGAAGATAAACATGACTGCACCTCACAGAGATATTAAATTTGCTGGTGAGCTTAAAGAGTTTCAAGTTATAATGGTGAAGCATCCAGCTGTCATGTACAAAGATAGAAATAAAAGATTGAGAGCTATGAGAAGTGTTGAACTGAATAAGTTTTCTGATGGAACGTTGATTAAGGTGATGAATGGTCTGAAAGGCAAGCTGGCAGCAGATCAAAAGAGGAAGACAAAGAAAGGGGCTTTATCAGTTAACGATCGAAAACTCATGGTCGAGTTTATTTCTAAAATTGAATGGAGGCTGTCAGATCGGAAAAGTATTAGAAGATTTGAACAAAAGCTGGGCTTGTCAACTTGAAGACTTTGCTACTTTCATCAAAGGGGGAGATTGTTGGAATATGTTCTAGTTGATGAAATACCAAAGTCTAGGGACTTAATGTGTAATTTCCTTATAGTTTGTAATTTTATATAAATAGTCATGTTGACTTTCTAGAATGGGTCAGATCTGTCAGAAATATCTTTTGTACGCATTTGATTTAGAGAACAGTAGCTCTGTACGAAGAAGAATATTCCAGTTCATCATTTTGTAATCATCAAGTTCTTCAATCAAATCATTCGGTCAGTATTGATTAAATTCTCTGTTCTTATTAATTGCATCTAGTTGATTGAATTGGTAGAAACTAATTTTCACAATTGGTATCAAAGCCAGGTTCAAGTGGGTACCAAAACCTGTTTTGAAATGGGTACCCAAGAGCGCTAACAAGTCTGGATCCAAATCTGTTTGGATACCAAAGACATCTTAAATTTTGCAGGTTATAGGTTTCTTATCATTCCAGATAAGGACCCGTTCTTCATTTCAATAGGCTCTTGATTACTTCAAGTCAAGACCCGTGCTTCAACTCAAAATTGGTTTCTAGTTAAATTCAGACTAGAACCCGGACTTCAATGAACCAGAGACAATGGTTTTCAGTTACTTCAGACTGAAACCCAAGCTTATGCGACAAATGGCTTCTAATCACTTCAGATTAGAACCCGATTCTGAAAGACGAATCTTTCTGGAATTCCTGCCCTGCATTCAACTCTGATGCTGAATTGACAAATAGGGAGTTTTATTTTTATAATTTTTTGCTCTTTGTTTCATTTCTATGAGTTGACTAACTGTGTCTGCTTATTTCCAGGGGGAGTTTCAGATGCACTTTGACGATGACATTTTTCAAAACTATGTGTGACTTTTCACGAAAATATTTGACACACACATAAAAAGAGTTTTTGAGCTGAAAGAAATTTTTTTTTTATGAATCTCTGAATCTATCATTGAGATTAATTGATCTAATCTCTTTGATTTTCATAATCTCATTTCTTCTGAGATTCTTTTTGTTAGAACTCTTCCAATTTATACTGGATTCTCCACTCCAGAAAAAAGTTACGGGCATTTTTCTACAGAAAAGCTGAAATTTCAACGTCAAAAAGTCATTTCAGAGCTGATTTTTCACAAGTTATCATTTGTAGATATAATTCTCAAAGTTTTATCAGAATTCACTCATTTTTCCATAAAAGATCTTGGAAGTTCATTTTTCAGTAATTCATAATGGAATTTGAACAATTGTTAAAGTCTGAGCTGATTTTCAAACTTACTGAATCTGAAAAGATTCGTAAGAACAATTACGACATTCTCATTCAGTTAAATACTGATAAACATTTGGCGTTACGTGACGTACAAATACTGAATGAAGAAATTCAAAACTTAAAAGAAAAACAAAACTCTGAGAGTTGTGCTCATCAATTGAAAATATCTGAATTACTTAAAGAACTTGATGAGCTGAAACAAGAAAATTTTCAGAATGCAACTCAACTGAAATATCTTTTGCCTGAAAGATCTGATCTTTACAAGAAAGTTCAGGATCTTGAAGATACACTTTGTAAGACAAAACCAACTGATCAGAATTGTATTTTAAACAAAAATGAAGAAATTTTTGCTCTTCAACAAGAGTTGTCTTTAACTAAAGATTTGATTGAGAAGGAAAGACATGAGTTCTTACTTAAAGAACAAGATTTTAAATCAAAATCTGAATTGTTTGAAGATGAAAGACAAATGTTCTTAATCAAAGAACAATCTTTTAAATCTGATTACCAATCATTTGATCATGACAGAAATTCAAATTTAGTCATTATCAAAAGTTTGGAAGATCAGATACTTCATCTTACAAAACAATTACATGTGTTTACTTCATCAACTGAGTCAAAGGTTAAGACCCCTTCTTCAGTGTGTTTAAAATCCAATGTTAATCACTCTGGTTTGTCTTCTGAAAGTGAAGTGAATCTAACTAACTCTGCTAAGTTTGATTCTTCTTCAGATCTTAAACTTAAGTATCTGTTAAAGATACACAGCGGCAAAGATAAAATTATTGAACAACTTCCGGTCAAGATTTACACCGGTGAATCTTCGAAGTCAAATTTTCTTAAAGTTTCTGAAAATACTGGTCATTCTAATCAGAAAACATTTTCACAGAAAAATACCAAGTATTATCAGAAACAGGCAAGAACCGGACAGTTTTTCAAAAAGAAGAGTTCGCAAAAGTCTGATCATTCAAATTCAAGTTTCTTTAGAAATTCAGATATTCAATTTTCTCATACTCAAAGAAATTTGTTTTCTGCTTTTGAAAGAGAAGCTGATAGTTATAACTTGCAATGGGTACCTAAACCCAAGTACAAGTGGGTACCAAAACCTGTTTTGAAATGGGTACCCAAGAGCGCTAACAAGTCTGGATCCAAATCTGTTTGGATACCAAAGACATCTTAAATTTTGCAGGTTATAGGTTTCTTATCATTTCAGATAAGGACCCGTTCTTCATTTCAATAGGCTCTTGATTACATCAGATCAAGACCCGTGTTTCAAATCAAAGTGGTTTCTAGTTAATTCAGACTAGAACCCGGACTTCAATGAACCAGAGTCAAAGGCTTTCAGTTACATCAGACTGAAACCCGAGCTTCCGTGACATATGGCTTCTAATCACTTCAGATTAGAACCCGAGTCTGAAAGACAAATATTTCTGGAATTCCTGCCCTGAATTCAACTCTGAAGCTGCATTGATTTAGAGGGAGTTTTATTTTTATAATTTTTTTGCTCCTGATTTCATTTCTATGAGTTGACTAACTGTGTGTGCTTATTTCCAGGGGGAGTTTCAGACGCACTTTGATGATGACATTTTTCAAAACTGTGTGTAATTTTTCACGAAAATATCTGATACACACATAAAAAGATTTTTTGAGCTGAAAAGCAAAATATTTTCATAATCTTCTGATTCTCTGAATCTCTCATTGCGATTAATTGATTTAATCTCTTTGATGTTCAAAATCTCATTACTTCTGAGATTCTCTTTAATATTCTCCCGTTCAAAGAATACTCTCATATTCTCCATGACCTAATTCTTTCATAACAAGTCTGATTCATTTCATATCTTATATCAGATTGTACATTTCATTCTGCTATCATTCCCAAAATTTATTCTGATTATCATCTCCGATTTCAAATGAGCTGAATTTCTTGGTATCCCATGAGCTGGAACGCTTAAGATTAATTCTGCTGACTCCGATTATCGACCAATCTGAGTGATAGGCATAAATATCGCTTCTATGGTCTAACCAGAACCGGAAGACCTACCCAAGGAGCAAACCATCTATAGTTTGTGTGGGTGAGGGTTCTTTAGGTTTATTAGTTGAGAAGTGTCAGTTATCACGGAATACTGACAGGGTCGAGCAGAGATAAAATGTAAATGAGAGGGATATTGATATTGAAAGGAGATGGTGGTGCATCAGATCATGCTTTTCGTATAAAGCTGACTGAATTTAATTCTGAAAAGTGAGCCGGAGGGAGCTAGGTTGAAAAATGCTGAGAGCTGAGAGTTGAGAAAGGATTTGAAGAAAAGATAATCCTATCCTACACTGTGTCTGCTGGGTAATCCACATAATCTATCAAGCCCTAGGCGACTTGATATTGAAAAAGACGTCATGGACCCAGTGACGCATGCACTTAACCCCACCAGCTACTCAATTATCTCTCAAAAGATTTCTGTTTCAATAATCACGGAGATATAGCACATTTCTATCGATATATCATTTGGATATTATTGATATTGAAACAAGGAAGACAGTTGCTCCGGTCTCCAATTTCATTTGATGCACATTGTGTCTAGAGCTGATTATATACACTTTTAGGACACATCGAGTCTAACAGTCTGCGTGACTATAAACTGCTAGTCCAAAGTGACTAAGCCGGAACAAATAAGAGTGATTCTTTCATGATAAAGGATTTCACGATGACTATTTGGAAATCCTACCAGTGTTAACATCATGCCAGCGCTGAACGTAGGTCACATAGATTTTGTCTATTGTGTAAACAGGAATCCTATGTGGACCTGGATTTCACTAATGAATTTGTTTCATTTTCCTCAAGTCAAGTTGAAAAGCTTTGACTTTGTTTTGTAAAGAAAATGTATCAATTTGAGGGGGAGTGAGATAAATTTGTTTTGTATAGGGGGAGAGATATCAGTTTAAGGGGAGAAAATCAATTTGTAATAATTTCTGAGTTGTAATTGTTGTTGTATTTCTTCTACTATAATTTCATTGAATTAATGTTTCTGAAGTTTTTGCATGATGTTCATAATTTTTTATGATCATCATGAGGGGGAGAAAAGCTGAATTTCAGAAACAACTGTTGAGTAGTTTGAAATCAACTGAAGGCAATTACTACATCATCTCAAGACAATTGATCAAGGAAGAGATTTAAAAGCTATTCATGATCCAAGGGGGAGTGTGCTTACAAGAAAAGAGAAGATCAGAATAGAAGAGATGTGAAGATCAGAGTGAGACAATAAAGAAGAAGATTCAGAGATCATAGAAAAGAAGAAGATTCAAGATAAGAATTAACCTGAACAGAGTACTTTAAATGAAAAATTGTTTTCATCTCTAAGGGGGAGATTGTTGGGTACAATTATAAGTAGAGTTGAAAACAATATTTTGTAATAGTTCAGGGGAATTTATTGTAAATACACAATAGTTATATTGTGTATATAAATAGAAGTAGTATTTCTATTTTGGAATAGATCGGACAGAATAGAAAAGAAATCGGACAGATCTAGAGAGAGAAGAAGATTGCTGTCCAAGATAGCCAAGAACTTAATGTAATATTTTTCTCTTTAATCATTCAATAGATTGTGTTTTGATTGATAATTGTTCATATGAATTGTGTTATGTTGATGAATTGCTAGAAATATGAATTCACAATAATGAGCTGCAGGAAACGTTGGAGAGGAATGTATTTGCGTCCTCTTTTGGTGCCCCTCTCCATATGGACTCTTTTCAATACCTCGAAGAGGAATGTTGCGTAGTCTACGTGGCGGTCGAAGGCAAAACCGGTGAACATGGCGAGGACCTGAGCTGAGGCAGAGTCGTGCCCAGAATGCTTTGCTGTGAAGCATTTGTTGATGACGTCAAACAATATCCTCCAATGAGACTGAAGATTTTTGGTCTTAAAGTCTGAAGGCTTGGTGAGAGGGCCGTCGTAACCCAAGGTTTGGATTTCAGCGAGGGTTTCTTAGACTGAAGGAATGGGATCAAAGTTAAAACGGCTTGGCAAATAGGCTTCGGCGGGTAGGCGAAGTATATGGCGTATGGCGGCGGTGTTTATCTTGACTGGAACACAGTCAATGGTGGAAGTGAAATGGGGTTCAGCGTCGGGGACAAAGTGCAATCGGTTCCAAAATTGTTGCAGGTATATTTGGGGAACTGCGATGGCTGTAGAAAGGGAGTAGTATATGGGGTGGTGAATGAGGATGTCGAAGGCTAGAGTTTGTGGTTCTTTTGTGAGGATGGACACATCGAGCTGCCAGTTATGGGGTAAGAACTCGACAAACTCGGCTTGTGGGAGAATGGATTGTTCGGGTAGTTGGGCGTTGTTATTGGGAATGGGGTGATGGGGTAGGGTAAGAACAACAGCTGGTTCCATCATTTCTGCAAAGGTGCATCAAAGTTAGAACAAAGGACTTTAAATGATAAGACATTGATATGAAGTCTAGATAAGTATGAAATAGAAACTGCCTGATCTGTTTAAAGCATCGGGTCTTTATTAGTAGAATAAAATTCTACTGAATAAAGTCCAAAGTCAATCGTTAAGAGACCGATGTTAGAACAAGAATTTTCACTCAAACACTATTCCTAACTCTAATCAATGGTGCACCGAAATGAAAATATTTTTGGATTTTTTGATTTATAGTGAAAATGAAAAACGGAAAAAATTTAAAAAATATGCTAAGTGTTGGATTTCGGATGGACCGAAACAGATGAACAGTGCCACCGAATTCAGATCCGGCCGAAATCCAGATGATGCATGATATATGATGTATGAGGGTCCGAATTCGGATGTATGATATGTGATGATGGCCCGAATTCGGTTGTGATGTGAGGAGTGGACCGAATTCGGATGAAGTGGGTGGAATGAAAATGTACTGGAGTGAATTCGGATGGAATACAGAATCCGGATGAGGACCGAATTCGGATCCCACCCGATTTCGGACGAACAGTGCTTAAACTTAGACTTTTTGAACAATTGTAAGTTTCCTGAAGGACCGAATTCGGATCAACAGTGGTCCGAGTTCGGATGCACAGTGTCCGAATTCGGTCGTTTATGTGTGAAATTTGTCTAAGTTGGGACATCCGAATTCGGGGCTTGGTCCGAATTCGGACGCCCGAAGTTCATTAGTGCATTTAAGATGTTCATGCAACATGCAACGTGAACAGTTAAAAGTTTGATAAAAATGCATGAAAATGAAGATCCTAGACTAAAAACATGTAAAGAACATTTTATATAACTACAACTAAGTAAATAAAACACATTAAACTACCTAAAATGAGCAAAAACCGAAGTGAAAATCTAATAAAAATTTGAAAATCAAACACACAATTTAAGACGTTAAATGCTGAAATAAAGATAGAAATAGGCTACCGGGTAGTGCAGAAGTCGAGAAATGCAAGAAAATCTGAGAAAAACGATGGTTCCTAAAGCTTGGAAGATGGTTATGGTGGAGTGGGCGGTGATCGGCGACGAGAGAAAAAGACGATGAAAGAAAGAAGAGAAGAAGATGAAGAAAGCTTGAAAAGGAAGGAATGTAAGGTTGACCGTTTGACTCCAACCATTTTAAAGCCAACCGGGTCGGGTCGGGTGTAAAGGGATCCGCGCCCAAATGATTTTGGGTCGCCGGATTGTCCACACAACACACACACACAAACAAACAAATATAATGGGCTTTTGAAAAAGAAATTGAAACAAGATTTTTTAATAAAAATTTGGCCCAATTTGGCCCAATTTATCACGAGTTTTTGTGTTTTTCTTTGAAACAAAAAATAAGCAAAAACAGAATAAAATATTTTTGAAATTTTCTTTTTGCATTTAAGTCAAGATAAAACTAAAATAAAATAAAATAAAATATTTTTGGCTTTTTGATAAATTTGAACAACTAAAATCTTTTTGGAATTTTCTGACCTATTAAGTTAAACTTAAAAATAAACTAAAATATAACTAACCTAAAATTTAAAAGTTTAACTACTAAAATTAAAAAGAAATAAAGAATTATAAAAATTAACATCCTAACAATACTCTCCCTCAAATAAATACCTAATCGTTTCCTTTTCCTTTTCAGATTAAGTCCTTGAACCTGTTTAGCCTTAAAGATTTAGACAAACCTGGATTATGTTTGCGTCCCACTCAGTGATGAACAATTCACACAGCAATTTGTCAGGATCATTAATTATTAAAAATGTACATAGATAAGGAAATGTTGAGTTTCAAATTTGTGACACAGTCCTTAAATTTAAATAACAGATATTTTCTAAAATAAAGGAATTTCAAACATGATAGTTTGAAATAAAACTATTTAAGACAATATCTGATATTTAATTGGAAGGCGGATTCAACATGCCGATATGAGATACTAAAAACTGAAAACGAGGTTCGTCTAAAGCTTTAGTAAATATATCCGCAAGTTGATATTCCGTGCCAACAAAATACAACTCAATGGTTCCTTTTTATACGTGATCTTTAATAAAATGATACCTGATATCTATGTGTTTCGTTCGAGAGTGCTGCACGGGATTGCAAGAGATGGCAATTGCACTTCGAGAATCGCTGTAAATTGGGATATTGGTGAGTGAGAACCATTATCGCGTAATTGTGTTCTCATCCACAGCACTTGAGAGCAATAGCTTGCAGCTGCTACATACTCAGCCTCAGCTGTGGATGTTGAAACACAATTCTGCTTTTTGGAGGACCAACTCACCGGTCTATCTCCCAAGAACTGTATTCCTCCCGATGTGCTTTTTCTGTCAACTTTACAACCTGCAAAATCAGCATCTGAAAAAGCGGTAAGATCAAAATCGGTTCCCTTTGGATACCATAGACCAAGATCGGGTGTACCCTTAAGATAACGAAAAATACGTTTTACCGTAGTTAGGTGTGATTCTTTCGGGTCGGCCTGAAAGCGAGCACAAAGACATGTTGAAAACATTATTACGGCCTACTAGCAGTCAGATACAGTAAGGATCCTATCATCCCTCTGTAAGTTGTATTATCGACACTTTGCCCAGAAGGATCGGTGTCTAACTTACAGTTGGAGGCCATGGGAGTTGCGATACTCGTGCAAGAGTCTAACTTATACTTCTTGAAAATGTCAAGAGTATATTTCGACTGGTTCACAAAAATCCCATCCTCAAGTTGTTTGACTTGTAATCCGAGGAAAAAGTTCATTTCCCCCATCATACTCATCTCGAACCTGGACTCCATTTGGGCTGAAAAATCCTTACAGAAATTACTGTCAGTAGATCCAAAAATAATGTCGTCGACATATATCTGTACCAGCATTATGTGTGGGCCATCCTTTTTTCGTGAACAGAGTTGTGTCCACCACACCTTTGCTGAAACCGACAGAATTAAGGAAATTAGAAAGACTATCATACCATGCGCGAGGTGCTTGTTTTAAACCATAGAGGGCTTTATCTAGCACATAAACATGGTCAGGTTTATGCGCATCAACAAAGCCTTGTGGTTGTTCAACATACACCTCTTCGTTGAGTTCACCGTTAAGAAAGGCAGTCTTGACGTCCATCTGGTACACTTTGAAGTCCTTGTGTGCCGCGAACGCCAAGAAGATTCTGATTGCTTCGATCTGTGCAACTGGAGCGAAGGTATCGTCATAATCTATCCCTTCTTGTTGTTGGTAGCCTCTGTCAACAAGTCTCGCTTTATTCCTTATCATAGTGCCGTTCTCATCTCGTTTGTTCTTAAAGATCCATTTTGTTCCGATCACTGTACGGTCTTTTGGTTTGAGAACTAACCACCATACTCTAAGCTGTTCAAACTTGTTGAGTTCCTCTTGCATTGAAACTATCCAATCTGGGTCTTTTAGGGCTTCATCCACATGAGCGAGCTCTATCATACTAAGGAATGATGCGAAGAGGCATTCATTAGCAGACGCCCTACGAGTTTGGACTCCAGTTGAAACATCACCAATGACCTGATCTGTTGGGTGACTTCGGGTCCATTTAGTCTAGTGTGGAAGGGGTGCTCGGGTTGGAATCTCAGTGGTTAAAGTGGGGATGGATGAAGATTCATCGTCAGTTGTTTCAAGTGATGGTACCACTGGTTCCGGTTCGATTTCCGAGTGTTCAGATGAGGGAAGGATATTCGACATTATATGTGAGGGTATTACAGGAGTGGATTCAACTGCGGATGTATCAGTGGATGATGTAGATCGATGAGGGTATGATGTGGATGAAGATGGTGCGGATAAACTTTGTGGCGCAGTTGAATTGGATGGATTACCTACATTATTGACAACATTAGACACATTAGCATTAGGACCGAAAAATTCTACGTAAAAAGGATCAAACAAATTAACCAAATCGGAAGAAGAAAAAGAAGTAGGGTTAGCAGAAGAGTCTCCAGGCATTTGTGTAATGCGAGGTCCTGTATGATCAACTTCGGGTGCCAGTTCAGCCAACTCATCAAATGTGACATGCACACTTTCATTGACTGTCCTGGTTCGGGTATTGAATGCGCGATAAGCCTTCGAGTTGGATGAGTATCCAATGAAGATCGCTTCATCCGCTTTTTCGTTAAACTTCCCGAGGTTGTCTTTATCGTTCAGCACATAGCACCTGCAACCAAATACACGTAAGTACTTGATAAAAGGCACTTTATTCAAAAAGAGTTGGTAAGAAGTTTTATTAAAGCGCTTATGGATAATGGAGCGATCTTGTGTATAGCAGGCTGTTGACACGGCTTAGGCCCACAAGAATAGAGGTAGCTTCGAGTATGTTAGCATTGTACGAGCGGCTTCCACAAGTGTACGGTTACGCCTTTGCATGACTCCATTTTGTTGTGGTGTTCTAGCAGCAGAATATTGATGCTGAATACCTTTGGATCGAAGGAAGCCCTCAACTACCGAATTCTTGAACTCCGTGCCATTATCGGATCTGATTGATTGAACTGACAGCTGCTGTTGGGTCTCGACACTCTTTATAAAATCTATGATTTCTTGAGCTGTCTCGTCCTTGGATCGCAAGAACCTGACCCAGGTATATCGTGAGTAGTCATCAACGATAACCAACACGTATCGCTTCCCATTTATGCTCTGTGTCCGCATCGGTCCGCATAAATCCATGTGAAGTAACTCCAATACTCTTTTCGTTGATGGTTCGGGTTTTGCTTTGTGAGATGATCGTTTCATCTTTCCTTTCTCACAAGCTCCACAAAGATGGTCCTTTTCATAACGCAATTCAGGGAGACCTTTGACCAGTTATTTCGCAGCCAGCTTGTTGATGTTTTCAAAATTCAAGTGAGATAACCTTCGATGCCACAACCAAGAGTCTTTTGAAGAGGCAAATGCTATCCTTTACTATGAGCTTGGCTAAGTCAATGGTGAAAAGGTTAGAGTTTCGGGAACCAGATAAGATTTCTTTTCCATCCATACTCCTAACACTGCAGTTCTTAGCCATAAACGTTACCTCTAGTCCTATGTCACAGAGCTGTCCTATGCTAAATGGATTATGCGATAATCCCTCAACATAGTCAACGTCCTTGATGACTAGATTATTTTGAACTAAGTCCCCGTATCCTTTAATATGAGCCTGATGGTTGTTCCCGAATTTTACCGTCCCGCAATATTGTTCAACTACGTTGGACAGTAATTCTCTTCTTTCCGTCATATGCTTGGAGCAACCCGAATCCATATACCAGATGGATTTGGCTTGAAAAACAAATAAATTCATACAATGAAAAACTATATGCATTCAAACACATCCATCTTTTAATTTACAATCAAACCGTGTTCTGAACCGAGATGTTCAGAAAACATGATGAGTTAAGACCGGGTCCTGAGCTGTGTGCACAGAAGCCAAACGTGTCGGTTTAAGCACAATCGACAAGCAAAAGGACGGGTCTTAGTCTATGGTAACTAGAAGCTATTTCATTGAAGAACGGGTCTTGATCAGAAGTAACCAAGAACCATCTGCATAAAGATCACACAACTTTGGGTACCCATCTCAATATGGGTCCCTTTTTGTTAGGAGTTCCAGATGTATATGGCACATGTGCAGAATTAGGAACCCATTTAGCATTTATGTGTGGTCCGGATGCATAACCCTTTGGAATTCATTGAAGATTGGATTTATTGGGCTTTGGAACCTTAGGCGAAATTGTCTTCGGTTTTTGAATTTTTGAGACCTTTTTGACCTTTGCTTTGGTTTTGGGCCTCGGCAACGGACGAGTCTCAAATTTATTTTTGGCTGATGATGCAACATTTTTTATTTTCTTTTTCCGAATTCTTTTAACAGGGTATGACACGAAAGCATTCATTTCAGGAACCTGTCGTCTATAACGAGTTGGACATAGATTAAATAATTCACTGAAAGAGTACTTTAACTAAGCAACAGAATTCGATACATTGTTACACACATTGTTTTCAGAAATTACAGACATCCTATCTCCAGAAACAAATTCACATGGCATTATAGCCTTCTTCACAAAAAAAACTTGAAAAAAATCCAGCATGGTGGTTTTAGGAACTCTTCTTACATAATCTGTAAGAACAAAACGATTAGAGTCAGTATGCATGGAAGATTTAGACTTTACAGAATTTTCTTTTTGTTGGTGAGTGGGTTTCTTAAAAGACTTGGATTGGATCTGAGTCTTTTTAGAAACCTCATTTTTAAACGGTTTTGAGCACTCACCTTTATAAATGAAAGAAGAAGTTTCAGCTTTAGTCTTACCTTTGTTGGATGACACACATGGGATTTTGGTGGAATGAGAAACGGTTTGTTCTTCTGAAAAATCTTTCAATGTTTGAGAAAGCATGTCAAAATTTTCTCTGTAGACAGTTAATTCCATAGATTGTTGAAAAGTTTGATTTACCAATTTTTCTTCGCTCTTAAGAAGAGCATCTTGAAGATCAAGTGCTTTCTTTTGAGACGACTTCAATTCCTTTTCTAAAACATTAATTTGATGTTGAAGAACTTTTGTAGGAATATAAAGTTGAGGAATTGGTTTTACAGTTTCTGTTTTCAATTCAGCTTCTGAATAAGTTGACAAGTAGTCTTCCTCTAAAGTGGGTACTCTAGAAGGATAACTCTCGTTAAGTTCTTCATATTGAAAAGAAATTTCTTTTTCTTTGTTTTCAACACGTTTCTCATTCTCTTGGTTTAAAACTTCTTTTGATGACTCAAAAAAGAAAGATTTAAGTCCAGCTCCCATATAGTTCATGTCATAAAATAAAGGTAAAACTTGTTGGGCCTTTTCCAAATATTTAGGATTTTTAAAACCGATTTCCTGTTTAGAATGGTAAAACCTAGTTTCTTTGGGCTAGTTCAAGTGAATAGTTTGTTCTGTTTGACCCCTTTTTAAAAACGCATCATCAAGGGTCTTTATTCGTGAGTACAAACTTATTCTTTCTTCTTCAATCATTTTATATTTTTCTAAACTGTCTATATTTTCCATATTTACTGTCTCTAATTGTTTTGAAAGTACATATATTTCTTCATTTAACGAGAGTTTTTCATTTGATAACCTATCCATACAAGATTCAAGATATATATTCCTGTCCTGAACATCTACTTTTTCGATTAACATCTGTTTTATAACATTGTGATTAGTTAACTACTTTGATTGATATAATTCAGAAGAGTCTTTGTAAAGTTTGAGCTAGATGTTCAGCCTGTACACACTTTGCAGTTTCAGCATTTAACCTAGCTTGTAGATCAAGTATATGTGTGTGCAATTTACATTCATTATTTACAGATAAATTATTTACATGCTCTTGAATGTAACAGGAATATACCTCATCTGTCTCTGAACCGGATGATGAGCATTCGGGATCTTTGGTTGTGGCCATCAGACATGCTGGTAGATTTTTCATTGTCTCCCCCTCAGCAGCATGGTCTGAACTAGAAGCAGTGGAAATGGCACAGTGATCCAACCCTAGATGATCAACCATATAACAGTTTTTTCCCTTATCATCTTCCTCGTCGGTATCTTCAGCATCCCAGTAATAGCCTACGTCCATTTCTTTGCGGCCTACATCCTTTTCTTCGGTATCTTCAGCATCCCAGTTTTTGCCATTGCATCAGTCCTTTTCTTCGCGGCCTCCAACTTCCGCTCGTAGTAGCCTACGTCCCTGTCAAACTTGTTATTGCACTCCCGAGCAAAGTGGTCCGGTTTTCCACATTTGTAACAGAGACGCTCCTCGGTGGCTTTCGGTTCTTCAGCTCGCGGCCTCTCATCCCTTCTTTCAACCGGCCTCTTGTCGGTGCGACGAGGTTCTCGGCTTCCATCCCTCCTTCTATCCCTACGCTCATTCTCTCTTCTGTCATCCCTGCGGTCGTCATTGCGATCATCCCGACGATCGTCACGACGGTCGTCTCTCCGATCATAATCTCTCCTGTCATCCCTACGATCCTCACGCCTATCGTCTCGCCTTACATAACGGCGATCATCTCGATAGTCGCGTCTATCGTCATACCTTCTCTCATCCCTGTCATCTCTGCTATAATCATCCCGGCGATAATCATCGCGTCGTTCATCCTTTCGGTCATCTGAGTACCTCCGCGGACCGGTGTCATAGCGGAGTTGATTGTTAGTCTTGTTGGAAAAACGTCGTTGTTGAAGACGATTGGTCCACAAGGCTATTTGTTCCTGAATAGCTGTTTCTTCCTCATCAAGTACCTCACGCGGAGGAGAAGCATACCTGCACTGAGACGAAGATGAACCTTGTGCAAAAGATGGAGTGGGAATATTCGTGTTGGTAATCAAGACTAGTGAATCATTGGGTTCGATGCCGGTGTTAGCAGATAGCAGCAAAGATGCGACCTGATTGGCCATCTGTTTCTGGTGATCCACATCCCCTTGATACTTTTTGAGCTCTTTGAAGACGACATTGATCGATGCCTCAGGAATATTCAGAACCCGTCGTGTGGCCCGGCAAGCAATCAGCCACTCGGGGGCCAAGGCTGAAAAGAACTGGATGTTTATGTCATCTTTGTCCTTTTTGATGTGCAGTTTGGTTAACTCATTCAGTACTGCACAGAACCTTGTAAACGTAGCCTGTAACGAATCCCCGTCTTTCGCACGGAATTCTGTAAACTTAGCCTTAGCTTCCTCTATTTTGGCATGATCATCGAGATCTGCCCCCAGCATTTGTACTTCCAATTCGTCACACATTTCTTTGGCAGACATTTTGCTGAATACTCCAACCAAGATATCAGTGGGGAGGGCCTGATATATCAGATACTCCGCCCTCTTATCAGCATGCTGCCTGTCACGCTCAGCGTCGTTAGCTGGTTCTCTTTCAACCTTTGACGCGAGAACATGGGGGTCAGCCTCGGGTCTAGCTGTGATTTCCCGATAATAGATCACGGGGCCCTCAAAGATGGACTGAAGCATTAGGTTTCTAAGGGGTTGCATTCCGACAAATTTGAGAAACGGGGGATTTCCATTGTTCATACTCGTCAGGATACAGAATAGGTGGTCTGTTCTCGGATCCGAGTACGAGAGCTTCACGAGACATGATTAGGGTGCTGATTGAAGAAATAAGATCTTGAAGGTGGAAACTTGAAACGGATGGGCTGGACTGCGGAAGAATAGTACACTGGATGGTACTAATTCGGATGGCTGTATTGAGTTCGGATAGAGCCGAATTCGGATGGACACCAGTTGGGACAGGGCCGAATTCGGATGGGTAGCAGTTTGGACAAGGGCCGAATTCGGATGGACACTAGGATTGGACAGGGCAGGGACCTAGTTCGGATGAGGTAAGCTGGGTGAACCAAATTCGGATGAACAGTGTGTAGTTCGGATGAGTGAAGGAACCGAATTCGGATGGTCCGAATTCAGGTGAACAATGACTAATTCGGACAAACACTTAGGGAATTGTCCAGGAAGGGGACCGAATTCGGATGGTCCGGATTCGGTTGGTCCGAAATGGAAAAGGTCCGAAGTGAGATTTTAAATTAAAGCACAAGTCAAATGATGAAAATGAAAATGCCTGATCTGAACTTCGGATGGTCCGAAGTTCGGATGGGACCGAATTAGGGTCCGAAATAGGCACTAGGATGGTCCGAAATATACCTAAGTGAGGTCCGAACTAGGGTTGACTATGGTCCGAAATTGGTCCGAATTGGGAACTTAGTTGGTCTGAAATGCTACAATATAGGTTCGAAGTACAACAGGTTTTAACAGATATTCAAGTAACAGAATAGTTCAGACTTCGATTTTGGCAGATTTAAGGTCTAAAAATGTTTCTAAATGATTGGGAAACTATTTTAAACACTTTTGATGTTTTAAAATATACCAAAACACTTAAAAATCAGTAAAAAAAACAAGCAAAAACCCACTAAAACCCATATTTTTAAACTTTTCAAAACAACCGATTATGGATGATTTTAATGGAAAGATTGAACCTAAGAGGCTCTAAATCAGTAGAGGATGATAATGTGATGATTATATGACAATAATAACACAAAAACAATCGAAAACTGAAGATTAAAATGATCTAACCGTATGGAAGAATGAAGAACTCGATGATTATGAAGAAAACCCAGCAGAATCCGAAACTTGGAAGTTGAAATCCACATTTTTAGCTCAAATACCAATTGTTATAATGTATTCCCTTTAATAATCAGGACTTTAATGTTTCTTTATCAAAACACAAGAAGAATCAAGCTCAATAATTATGTAATGATGAAGAAGACAATAAGAATGTAGAGAGAATATCAATATTGGCGGCTGCACTAAAGTGTGTATTTTCAACCGTGTCTTTCAATACAAAACCCTGGGAGCTATACATAGCCTCCTTTAATTATCTTTGGAGCATTGACATAAATGGCCCCTAGACTTTTACATAGAAATAAAATACAAAGGAAATGAAATACAAGACTAAATAATAACAAAATAATTATTACAAAATAAGTCCACATGATCGAAATTAAATATCTAACAGCAGTTTTAGTCCCCATACGAAATATAACTAATCACACATTACTTTAATCTCAATGATCATTCCGTGTCATAAACAATATCTGCTCAGTGGTGCTCATCGGTGTGACTCTCAAGTGTTTTATAAAATCAGTCATGATGCAGTAGTGATGTCATCTTTACTCAACATACACTAACAATATATATAAAATACTAATACACACGCAGACACACACATAAATAAGAGCATTAATACCTCGATTTTAGAAGACTTTTGAAACAAAAAAAGGCATGGATAAGAGGTAAAAATGAAGCTTCAAATTCTGGAAGTGAAAACAGGTCTCAAATGGGTTTAAAGAAGCATGGAGCTCATGTAGACATCGATTATAGATTGAGTTGTGATGACCGGTTAAATTAAAATCGGCCTCAACGGGGTTTTTTATTTTAAAAAAAGGAGCTTTTGTAGAGACCGTTTACATTAAAACCAGCCTCAAAGTGGTTTTAAAAAAAAACACAGAGCTCTTTCAAGCCGGTTAGATACAAACCGGTTTCCATAAGTCTTAAAAGGTAATAAAATACGGGAGACCCTTATAAACTGGTTACATACAAACCGGTCTCTAAGTGAGGGTCTATAATCCCTTATACGTAATAGTGGACGAACCATATTGATTTTGATTTTTTCAAATAAAAATAAATTAGTAACTAAAACAGTGAAATAAATTAGTAATTAAGACAAAACAAATAAATTAGTAATTAAAACAAAAAAAATAAATTAGTAATTAGTAATTAAAACAAACGTAATAATAACAATAAACATATAAATAATAATAATAAAGTAGTAATTAAAACCAAAAAAAATGAAAAATAAACGTTACATTTGGATATTAAATGATAAACAAATCCAAAAAATATATATGAAATAAATTATAATATAAAGAAAAAGGAAAAAGAAAAAACAATAAGAAAGTATTGGAAATAACACAAATGATACCTGAAAGACAGAATGACAAAAATGCTCCTGAGGCTAACGGCTCAAGTTACCCGCCATTAGTTTCAGGGACTAAAATGTTACAACTTTTTATTGTAGAGACTTGTGAGGTAATATAATATATTCAGGGACTAAAACCACAATTTAATATGACCATTTGTGTAATTTAGTCTAGCTATAATTAAATTTTTGGTAAATTACAAATTCTGTCCCGATGGTTTGGTGGAAATTATGGATTTGGTCTCTAGACTTTTCATTTATTACATGAGCGAATCCTATTTTGAAATTTTGTTACAGATTCAGTTATTTAATCATTTGACTATTCTAAACTTTTTAAAAATTAGGGTAAATTACAATTTCCGTCCCTGTGGTTATATATAATTATTGTTACAAACCTTTTCACGTCAAAATTACAATTTCAGTACATATGGTTGTCGTTTTGTTATGTTTTTAGTCATTTGACCAGTCATTTTTTTTAAAAATGACTATCTTGCCTTTTTAACTTTGTTTCAGTTTTGGTCCCTGACTAATTACTTTCTTTTTTTATTACTTTAAATACTTTTATCCTATTATTATTTATTTGATATTTAGTCTTTTTCTTATTGTTGCAATTTAACTAAAGTATTATTTTTTTAATATGTTATCTATTATTATTATTATTATTATTTATTTATAATTTGACATCTTCTTTTTTTATTACAATAATTTAATTAAAATAATTATATATATGGATTTGTATATAAATAATTTCTATTCTATTAATATTACAATTAAATTTAAATATTTATTCATATATATATATATATATATATATATGTGTGTGTGTGTGTGTGTGTGTGTCATATATATGTATATATAATGTTTTAATAAAATATATAATTTTTTTAACTAAAAAATTTATATGTATATAAACTATATGTGTTTAAAGATAGTTAAACTTAACAAAATATATAAATTTGACATATTATATGTATAAATTAAATTAATTTGTTAAATTTTGTTATAACTTCGTATGAAATTTTTGTTATGCTTAATGTATTGATACATTGAACATTTGTAATTTGTATGGAATATTAACATTATGAAATAAATTAATTAGAATAGATTACACGTTAAATAATATATATCATTAAGTTAAAATTACATTGAACATACAATGTTTATACGAATATAAAAAATTAAAATTATAATGTACAAAATGATACGTATATGTATAAATTTGGACAAAAAATGAACTAAATTTATAAGTATTTATATAAAGTAGAGACAAAAGATAAATAAATTAAATGTATAAATAGTTAAAAACTTTATAAATGAAAAGTAACAAAATAAATCAATACCTTTTAAAAAAACAAATATATAAATATATATATATATATATATATATATATATATATATATATATATATATATATATATATATATATAAATTATATGTAAGAACAACAACAAAATAATATTAATAACAATAATTAACAACAATACAATAAATTAAATTTAGTCGTATACAAGTTATTTTTCAGTTTCTACTACTTACTCATCTAAACATACAACTATAAATAATAATAATAATAATAATAATAATAATAATAATTTAAAATAAATAATGAAAATAGAAGATATTAAATAATTTATTACTTTAGTTAAATTTTAATAATAATAATAAGATAATATATCAAATAAAATTAAAAATATTATAAATTATAAGGAAAATGAATAAAAGAAATATTTTGATTAGGGACATCAAATGGATGGGTAAAATCGTCATTTTTAAAAAATTATTGGAGAAAGGGACCAAATGCATAACAAAACTCTAATTATAAGTACTGTAATTGTGATTTTACCATGGAAAGGACGATAACCATAATTTTTATATAACCTTGGGGACGAAAATTGTAATTTATAATAATAATAGTTATTAGAGTCAATTACAGAAATGGTCCCTGTGGTTTGCTCAAAATTATAGATGTTGGAACTTATTTTGTTGACGAAATAAAAGTCTAGGGTACAAAATGTAAATAGCTCAAAGTTGTAAATAGAATATAAATAGTAATTTTGACTTTGTAATAGGTGTAGATCTGACATTTTGATAATTCACTTTTTGCACGAAAATCGTTGGAGGAATTAGGGCTACAATACACGTTCATCACTTTTCATCTCTGTAATTGTTTTGATCTTAATACAATCATTCAGTTAGTGTTCTTTATCTTGTTCTTTATTGTTTGCAATTAAATGTTGATTGATATTTTAGGAATTACAATTGGTATCAGAGCTTTAGGATGATTTTTTGATTGAAAATTGTCAAAACCGAACTTGTTCTTGATATTTTTTCGAAATATTGAAAAATCAACTAGGGTTTTAATCCTGTTGATTGTTGTTCTTGATTCTTGGATCGAAGGAAGGTGATTGGTAAACGATTACATTGATCATAATATTGTTTTGAATTTCCAAACACAGAAAAAGATTCTTTGATTTTTCAGATTAATAGAAAATACTCGTGTTCTTCACTGTTTCATTGAAAAACAAGGGTTTTAATCTGGATTTAAACAAAATTCTTTCAGAAAAAGTGTTTGAAATCAAAAACCTCACCTTCGATATCAATTTGGGATCAATTAAGGCATTTTTACAAATTTAATTGAATTCCAGACTTGAAATTCTTGAAAAACTCAGAAACTCGATTATAACATTGTTTTAGTGTCAATCGAGTTGACCACACTTGTTACTTGAGTTGACAGAACTTGTCATTCGAGTTGAATATAAGATTCAATCGAGTTAAACTTAAGTTTCAATCGAGTTGAACTTAAGATTCAATCGAGTTTATTTCAGAAATAGTCGAGTTGACTTGAATGTCATTCGAGTTGACTTGAACTTCATTCGAGTTGACCTGAGTTTCATTCGAGTTTACTAGCAATTCCAGTTGAGTTGACACATACTCTATTCGAGTTGGAAACAACCTTCAATCGAGTTGTAGAAAACAAAGTGTTAAAATTATCAATCTTAATTCGAGTTTATTGATATACCATTCGAGTTTCTTAATAGATTGATTCGAGTTGACACTCATTTTTATCCGAGTTGACCATTATGTTGATTGAGTTAACTAATGTTTTAATCGAGTTGAATCCCATTTGATTCGAGTTGCATTGTTCTTTTTAACAATTGATTTTCTCTAGATTCGAGTTGAGTATATCATTGTTCGAGTTTTGCACATTCATTGATCGAGTTGATCACTTCATAATTCGAGTTTTTCATCTTCTTAATTCGAGTTTCAATATATACACTTTCAAGTCTGATCAAATTTCATTCGTTGATCAACTTTTACAATTCAATCAAATTATCATTCGATCTTGGAAGATTCCTATCACTCAATCATCATGTCTAAAGACGCACTTGCAATGGCGTCGGAGACAAAACCTCCAATTCTCTACCGGGGAGAATACGTACAATGGAGGGAAAGATTTCTGGAGTTTATCAGTTTCCACGACCTCTCAGAAGAAATGCTAAAGTCACTAACTGACGGACTAGCGGTGTTCCTGGAAACATTTCCTGCTGTACCCAATGGCAACCCTCCAATACCGAAAAGAACTGTTGAGGTAACTAACCTGAAAGAGGCACAGAAACGGAGAAAATTGGGGGATAAAACAGCAAGAAAGTTGTTACTGATATCAATCCCCAATGACATCTACACCTGTTTGACAAACACTAAGACAGCCAAATCCATCTGGGATGAGGTGTGTAAGCTGATGAGGGGATATGACAGGGCAGCTACCAACACAGCAAGGAACAGCCTAATGACATTCGAGAATTTTAGAGCAAGAGAGGGGGAATTGCTAGAGAACACGTACTTGAGGTTTGTCAGCTTAGTAAGTGAGATGAAAAGGAACGGTGTTACTAAGTCCAACTTAGACATCAACGTGAAATTTCTAAACGTACTTAACCCAGAATGGGAAAAGTATGCAAAGATCATTCAACAGACAAAAGACATTGAGGACATGGATTTCCACATGGTCTTTGAAAACCTTAACAACTAGCAGAGAAAGATACAGTTGACCCTTTAGCTTTATTGGTAGATAAGAAATACAAGTATAAGCTGAAGAAGGAAAAACGGGTAGTCATAAGCAGCACTTCTTCTGAATCAGACTCATCAGATTCATCAGCTGATTCTGAAATAGAAGAAATGAAGAAGCAAATGGCCATACTCACTAAGGCATTTCAGAAGAAGTTCTACAAAAAACCCACCAATAACAAAATGCGATAGAAGACTGGCTCAAGAAAGTTTGATAAGAAGGAGTCATATGAAAAGTCTGGTGAAAGAAGTGGAAAGAAAGCCGATAAATATGACAAATCTGAAAAGTCAGCAAAGAAAGATACAGAGCAAAAATGCTACAACTGTGGCAAGCCATGACACTATGCCCGAGAATACAGAATGTCTGTAGTCAAAAACTCAGAATACTACACAAGAAAGGCACTTCTAGCTAAAGAAAAAGAAGTTGGCAAAGCTCTAATGGCTGAGGATGATCATTGGCTGCAACTATCAGAGGATGAAGACATCTTGGATGAAGATGCACATATCTGCTTAAAGTCAGAGGTTTTCAACGAATCTGAACTGAGTGAGTCAGCAATGGTTGCAGAAGATGAAGTATGGGTAGGGTTGACGGATGAAGAGAATGAGGAAAAGGAAGTGTCTGATGAGGAATTGACTGAAGAAATTGTAATGATGGAAATAGGAGATGCTGGCTGCAGCAAAGATAAAGAGAGTGATGAATCGGATTCAGACAAATCAGAGAGCTCAGAAACACCGGAGGTTATCTCTGAATCTGAAAATGATGAATCCTGTTTGCTTGAACAAAAACTAACGCAAATGGCTTTCATGATAAAGAAATTTGAAAAATCTTTAAAAGCCGAAAAGAAAAATGCTCAATCCTTGGAAAACAAGCTAAATCAAGAACATGCATTAGTATTGGATTTTTCCAAGGATAAAGAATTAGCACTACGAGCTGTATCAGATTTGCAAGATAAAACAAATGATCTTCAATGTAAAATCCAAGAACTAAATAACAATATATCTGACTTAAAAGAAAAACTGAATTTGGCTGAACTAGAGGCTTCAAGTTATTCTGTAAAATATCATGCCATTTTTGATGAAAGAACAAAACTTTATGAGAAAATAAAAACATTGGAAGATGAGTTTATCAAAAGAGGTCAAACAGATCAAACAATATATTTAAATCAACCAAAAGATACCAAATTTTATAATTCTAAATCTGGTATTGGTTGGAATAATCCTAAATATCTGACAAAGGCTATTTCAAATTCACCTACTTTATATGATGTCAAATATATGAATTTAGGATTACAAATGACATTTATGAAAGCATCAGATGAGATAGAATCAAGTGAGGATTCAAAAAGGCTAAGATCTGATAAAATGCAAAATTCTGTTGATTATAACATAATAAATGAATCTAATCAAAATACTTGCATTAAAGAGGAGTATATTCAGACATATTCTGACAAGGATTTATCTGAAACTAATACTCATTCTCAAAAGTTATATTTACCAGCTTCAATTCTTGAAAAGATGAATTCTAATCTTGAATTGAAAATCAAAACTTTTGAGACAGAAAATCAAAATCTTAAGGCTGAACTTAAATCTCTAGAACAAAAGTTGCAACAACAGCCTGAAAACAAATTAAAATCAGATCAACCACCTTCAATTCCATTTGATTCTATTAATTCTTAAAAGGACTTTGATCTGTTATGAACTCTGATTTTAACTCATTGGAAGAAATGTTTGTTAAAATAGATGAGCTTGTAAAACCTTTACACAACAAACAAACTGATGATCTTAAAGAACCTATTAGAATTCTGCAAAGAATATCTACAGATTCAAAGGAATTATCAGAAAAATCACCAAGTTTACGACTGAAAAAGGAGAAAACAAAAGTTACTTTTGTGACTCCTACATATGAAAAATGTGAATCATCTTCCACAAAGGACTCTATTGCACTCAAGGTCCAAAATTCAAAAGGTAAGAGACCTTTACAGAAGAAACAAGATTCTAAAATCCCTAATTCTCGTGTTTCTTGTATGTCAAATTATATTGTGAGAGGTTCTCAGAAGCAAGAATGGAGAAAGAAGCAGAAAGAAAAGAAAAACAAACGTATAAAAGAAGAGTGGAGAGTGAAGGAAACAGTTGTTACAGATAGAAATAGACAATTTGAAGAATCTGTCTGTAATAATAAATTTACTAATAAATCTTGTACTAAATACTCTCGGACTGCTTTAATTGCTTTAAATTATGTTTCTTGTAAATCAATGCATGCTAAATCTGCTAAGCTTGTATGGCTACCAAAGAAAAAGGATGCATCTGTTAAACAGAAAAAGGTTCCAAAGCAACAACTTTCAAAAACAGTTCCACATCGAACTGTACAAAAATGGATACAAAAAACAACTGTTAAAAAGTGGGTACCTAAAATAAAAGACATATTTGATGAGCAAAAGAATATCAAACCACATGATTTACCAAAGTCAAAAGTACCCAACTATAAGTGGGTACCTCACGTTCTATTTCCTCTTATAGGTAAATCATGTGTGGTACCTTGACTCCGGATGCTCAAAGCACATGACCGAACAGAGAGAAACACTCACTAACTTTGTTGAGAAGTTCTGTGGGACGGTCCGATTCGGGAATGATCAATTCTGTCCGATCAAAGGTTATGGAGTCTTGCGTACGATAAAATAACAATTCAGAAAGTCTTCTACATTGATGGTCTTTGTCACAACTTGTTCAGCATTGGACAACTCTGCGACAAAGGATTAGAGGTCAACTTCAAAGCAAATCAGTGCACCATAAGATCTGGAGAAGGAAAAGAAATCCTTGCAGGGAACAGAAAAACCAATCTATACTCAATTGACCTAGCCTCAATCAATTTAAAGAAGGATGTGTGCTTATTGTCAAAAGCAACATCTAAAATTTCTTGGCTATGACATCGTCGTCTTTCTTATTTGAATTTTAAAGAATTAACCAACCTTGCAAAAGGTGGATTAGTTAAAGGGCTACCAACTCTCAAGTTTCAAAAAGTGCAGTTGTGCGCAGCTTGTGCAAAAGGAAAGATGCCTAGAGCTTCACACAAGTCCAAAACAGAACACTCATCAACAAGAGCATTGGAATTGCTTCACATGGACTTGTATGGACCGATGAGAGTACAAAGTATAAACAAGAAACGCAATGTGTTGGTAATAGTCGATGACTACTCTAGATACACATGGGTTTTCTTCCTGCGTTCCAAATCTGATGCTACCGAGATAATAATAGACTTTCATTCGTAGAATCCAAGTCAAGTTGCAGCTTTCAGTTCAAACCATCAGATCAGATAACAAGACAGAATTTAAGAACAAATCTCTCGAATCGTTTCTGAATTCTGTGGGAATAACTCATCAATTCTCAGCATCTCGTACTCCACAACAGAATGGTGTCGTTAAACGAAGAAATCGGACACTAGTGGAATATGCAAGAACAATGATGACATATTCCAATCTTCCGTTATTCCTTTGGGCTGAAGCTGTAGCAACAGCTTGTTTCATGTAGAACAGATCAATAATCAACAAAAGATTCGGAAAGACTCCGTACGAATTAATAAACAAACGTGTACCTAATGTTAAGTTTTTCCATGTCTTTAGATGCAGGTGCTTCAATTTAAATGACAAAGACAATCTGGGAAAATTTACTCAAAAAGCTGATGAAGGCATCTTCATTGGGTATTCGAAGAGTCTGTAGCTTTCCGAGTCTACAATAAGCGGACCAAGACAGTCAATGAAAGCGTGAATGTAAAATTTGATGAAGGCGTAGTAATGGCTTCTGAACATACCAGTTCAGGACCCGACCATAACAAGCCGACTTCTATGAAGTCAACGTAACAGAGTGCAGATAATTCTAATTTAAATAAGCTGTTCGAGAATTTCTATGAAGACTACTTTGAAAAGTCCAAAACTAATGTTTTAAATTTGGTGCCTGACAGGATTACTGAAGATCCAGTCGTAGTCTCGGACTATTCTCATCAACCCATTTCAGAAGAAACTGGAGAGGCTTCAACGACAGATGTGCACTTACCTACTGATAGTGTACAACCCATTCAACCTCCAGTATCTTTTGAAACCCCCTTACCACCTGAAAACTCAGAAACCCCTATCTCAGGTAATATATCATCTACATCAGAAGCTAACCCCCGAATTCCCTACTTATACTTAAATCCCAATCAAGACCATATTCAACCGTATCCACATACCTTTAAGTGGAAAAGAAATCACCCAACTGAAAATATCATAGGTGATCATTCTGCATCAGTCCAAACCAGAAGAGCAACAATAAACGAGCATTTATTTTCAAACTTTCTCAGCAAAATTGAGTCAAAAAATGTTAAAGAAGCTCTTCTGGATGCGGATTGGATTGTGGCAATGCAAGAAGAGCTGAATCAGTTTGAAAGGTTGAAGGACTGGAGATTGGTAGAGCGACCAAAACATAAATCAATCATTGGCACGAAGTGGATTTTCAAGAATAAGAAGGATGAACACGGTGTCATCATTCGTAACAAGGCTCGCCTCGTCGCCAAAGGATACAGTCAACAAAAAGGGATCGATTATGATGAAACTTTCGCTCTAGTTTGAAGAATAGAAGCAATTAGGATGTTTTTGGCATTTGTTGCTCATAAAAACTTTACAGTTTAACAAATGGATATAAAAACTGCGTTTTTAAACGGGGAACTAACAGATGAAGTGTATACATATCAGCCCGAAGGGTTACTGATCCTTCGAAGCCTAATCATGTATATATTTTGGATAAATCCCTGTATGGCCTTAAACAAGCACCTCGTGCTTGGTATGATGCACTTTCAACATACTTGTTGAAATGTGGATTTAACAAAGGTGCAGTGGAACTACCCTGTTTATAAAACGTCAGGGGCCAGATATTATAGTAATTCAAATATATGTAGATGATATAATATTTGGGTCTACAAATCCAGAATTTTGCAAGAAATTCGCTTTCTTAATTTCCCAGAAATTTGAAATGAGCATGATGGGAGAAATAAATTTTTTCTTAGGTTTACAAGTTAAACAACTGACTGATGGAATTTTTATCAATCAGTCCAAATATATTCAGGACATGTTAAAGAAATTTAACATGGTCAATAGTACTCCTATGAAAACTCCAATGGCTCCGGATTCCAAATCCAAACTCGATGAGGACATTTCAGGGAAACCTGTAGATGTAACTCATTATCGAGGAATTATTGGGTCATTAATGTATCTAACTGCAAGTAGACCTGATATTATGTTTGCTACATGTGTTTGTGCTAGATATCAGGCAAATCCATAAGAATCACATTTGGCTGCTGCCAAAAGGATATTAAGATATCTGAAGGGAACACCAAACCTTGGTTTGTGGTATCCCTGGGAATCTTCATTCATATTAACTGCTTTTTCTGATGATGATCACGCAGGTGATAAAATGGACAGAAAAAGTAAATCAGGAGCAATTCAATTCTTAGGTGACAAACCCGTCTGCTGGTCATCCAAGAAACAACACTGTGTTTCACTGTCTACAGCCGAAGCAGAATATGTTGTTGTATCGTCGTGCTGTTCTCAAGTGTTGTGGATGAAGAGCCAACTAAGAGACTACGGGTTTACACCACAGAAGATTCCAATATATTGTGATTCTCAAGGTGCAATTGCCATAGCATCTAATCCAGTGCAACACTCTAAAGCCAAACACATCGACATCCGGTATCATTTTATTAAAGATCATGTAGAAAATGGTAATATAGAATTATATTTTGTTCCTACTGAATATCAATTAGCTGACTTGTTCACCAAAGCAATAGATGAAAAACAGTTTAATTTTTTGGTATACAAGTTGGCTATGTTGAATCATTAGATTTAAAAATTCAGTAGTTACAAATTATAATTTTAAAATTTACATTTTTTAATTTGATCTTCATTTGATGTTAAATTCATGAATTTTAAAGTTTAAATTTTTCAGAGTTTAACAGATCTGGATTGTCATGTGCAGGGGGAGCAGAAAATTATTTTATCTGATTTTGAGAAAATCTGATAAATTTTATCTGATTTTTTGTAGGGGAGCAGACTTTTATAATAATATATACATCTGAGGGGGAGCTGGATTGCAAACATCAAGGGGGAGCAATATGTTTTTGTCTTTAATTTTTTTTAGATAAATTTTTTTTGGTGTATTGATGATTTTTATTTTAATTTTTTTTTTTGTTGTTGTTACAAAAAAATTTTGTTTTGTTTTTGATGTTTTTGTGAATTAAGAATCCTATCAAACAATCAACAATTACAACAATCAATCAAGAACAGAATCAATAACACTAACCGAATGCTTGGATTGATAGGAAAATGATTACAAAGGAGAATGACACTATAGCCCTAGTTCTTTGTGGAATTCCGTGCGTATACAAAAGATAAAATGTCAGATCTGTATTTTCTATTACAAAGTCAACCCACTATTTATAATATCTACAACTATGAACAAATTATAAAATATACGCTAGACTTTGTATTTCATCAACAAAAGATATTCCAACAATCTCCCCTTTGATGGAATAAGCAAAGTCTTCAACTAGATAGCCCCAGCTTCAACTCAAATCTTCTTACACTTTTCCTGTCAGAAAGTCTCCATTCGATTTTGGATATAAACTCCACCATCAATCTTCTGTCATTAACAGATAAAGCTCCCTTCTTAGTTTTTCTTTTCTTGTCAGATGCCAGCTTTCCCTTCAACCCATTCATAACTTTCTGTAACGTACCATCACAAAATTTGTTAAGTTCAACGCTCCTCATTGCTCTTAGCTTTTTATTTTTGTCTTTGTACATGACTGCATGATGCTTAATCATAATGACTTGAAACTCCTTCAGATCTCCTGCAAACTTGATTTCTCGATTCGGAGCTGTAATGTTTATTTTCCTCATACCTCTCTCTACACCAATCTGTAGATCTTGCACAGACATAAATACCAATTTGGTATGCATGAAATGAAAAATTGTCTTCAGTGCAAATCTACAGTATTCATTTCTCTTATTGCGGCACAGTTCATCAAATAAGTCTTCGATATCGACTAAATGCATATTGAACATGTCTGCTTCTGTGAATGAATAAATATTTCCATCAGCTCTTGAAACAGTAAACGTAGGATAGAAGATCTGAACGAACCGATCTTTCTCAATTTTGATTAAATCAACTATCCTAAATTCACTTTTCACTTTATCAGTAGGTTGAGTCTTATTCCTCAAGAAACTAGCACAGTTAACCAGATTTGGCATATTAGGCTCCAGAACCCTAAACAATTTTAGAAATGTACACGGAGCTTGCTTCTTGCAGAAGATTCTTTTCTCCAGATAATCTTCGAGATAAGGCAATTTATTCCTTTTCTTGATAAACTCAGCTGACTGTCTTGCAGATAATTCAAATGCTTTAACTTTCTTCTTACTGATTTTGTTAGGCACAAAAAGGCATTAGTCAAACCTGCTCTACATCTTAGGGGGAGATTTCTAATCAAACCTGCTTGATGCACTTGAAGGTATAATTTAAGGCCTGTTTATGCCTTATTAAAACCTGATAAGTGATTTACACTATCAGCCAAAGCTGTTTACAATGTTGCATTCGTTGCAAGAAAGGCAGTTTGTCCAAGCTGTTCTGTCTGCTGAACAGGCTGGACATAAACTCTCTACGCTGCTCTATTTTTTTGAGCAGCTTGGACAGTTTTCAAGTGTTCTGTTCTTTGTGAACAGAACCTGTTCTTTGTGAACAGGCTAAACACTTTATGGAATACGTTTCCAAGTCCTCATGTATTGTTTTTGGCTACAAGATCAGTTTACAAGTCGAAGACAAAGTGGAAAACAGAACTGCACAGCCTGCCTACGCTGTCCTGTTACATGAAGACAAACGGATATCTGAAAAGGGTGACAGACCTTTTCTTATATCAAAATAGCCTTAGCAAAAGAAGAAAGATGCAAAGTTGACATTCCTCTTTTGGTTAAAGCCTTATGCAACAGTGACAAAAAGAAAAAGAAAAATATTCTGCCATGTGAAGACAAATATGCTTTATCAGAATGTGCAGAAATGGTGTCTTATCTCTTTGGAAAGACTTTCCACTATCTCATCTGTCCAATGAAGAAGCTTAACTGAGATTCTCATTTTGAGAATAAAAGGAAGCTTCTAAGGATTGTGAGACATCCAAGAGTGTGAAATCAGATCGTGCATTAAAGTGTGTTTTTCATGCATGCAAGTCTGCTTGAATATAACAGTACGTGTGTCTAAGCTGTTTTTATTCAAGCTGTCCATCTGAGTCTTGTAAAATCAGTGAGTGCATCTAAGTGAGTGTAGTCATTGTATCTAGTCTGAGTGTGTCTTAGATTAGTTGAACAACTGTTGTATCTGTCATCTCAGCTTGAACCTTTCCGCAGTCAAGCTTGTTTGTTATTAAATAGCTGTATTCACCCCCCTCTACAGCTTAAAAAAATACACCAGGGAAACCTTTTGGGATCTACAACTGCTATCAGAGCAGATAGAGTGTGTGTCAACTCTAGATCTCTCATTCTCCCTATTTTCCCATGGACAACAGTGCTGCAAGTTCCTCCTCTTACTATGACAATGGGTCAATGGCCAAACCCCCCAAGTTCAATCATCAGAACTTTTCTGGTTGGAAGTGCAGAATGATGCTCTATTTAGAGAATCTGGATGTACAACTACCAGAGATAGTAATGGAAGGTCCCTATGTGCCAACTTCTGTTACTACCATTACTCCTGCTATTGAAGGAGCTGCCCCTGAAATCGGAACCTTTGAGAAGGCCAAAGCTCAATGGTCTGATGAAGACAAAAGACTGGTTGCTCTGGATGCAAAAGCTAGGAATAACCTGGTTATCTCTCTGCCTGATGATGTGTTCAAACAGGTTGAGAAGATAAAGACTGCAAAGGAGATGTGGGATACTTTGTGTACCGTCTATGATGGTCCCACAATCACACTAGACAACAGGATTAACAATCTTGTTAGACAGTATGAACTCTTCTTTTCAAAACCAAAGGAGTCTCTCACAGAAACCTACACCAGGTTTACTGCTCTTGTTAATGATCTCAAAGCTGTTGGGATCACAAAGGACAGCCTGACTTTGGTGAACAAGTTCTTGGACATCTTGCCTGAAGAGTGGAACTACTTTTCTACCATCTTGAGAAATTCAGGTACCATCAAAGGTATGGATCTTGTAAATTTATATGGATCCTTACTAAATGATGAGCAGTCAACGCAGCAGAAGAGAAATGCCTTGAAATTGTCCAAGAGAAGTGCTGCCTTAGTGGCCAGCGTGAGACAACCTGTTGGGCAGGTATGTGATGTGTTCACACAACCTGATCAACAGGCTGATGATGAAAGAGAGGAAATGTCTGATGAGGAAGACAGTGCAGATCTTGCTGAACTTGATGATGAGCAAATGATTGCAATGCTTGTCAAAAGGTTCAACAAGAAAAGGTTTGGAAGAAAAATGCTGCAGGGGAACTCAAATGCTGTCAAAAAGAATGCATTTGATAAATCTAAGGCTGAGTGCTTCAAATGTGGCAAGACTGGCCATATAGCTGCTGACTGTGTGTCAAAAGCTGTTGGACAGTCATCCAAACCATACAAGACTAACAGGGACGATGGCTATAGGGTTAAGTAGGGGTGAGCGACGGGTACCATTTCCCGAACCCGAACCGGTACCTAATTAATATATTCGGTTCGGTATTCGGTTTTTAAATTAGCTAAAATTTGGTATTCGGTACTCTCGGTTTGGTATTCGGTTTTTAAATTAGCTAAAATTCGGTATTCGGAACCGAACCGACACCATATAAAATTATACGGTTCGGTATTCGGTTCTTTCAAAACTAATAATTCGGTTTCGGTATTTTCGGGATCGGTACCGGTTCGGTACGGTCTGGTACCGAGCTCACCCCTAGGGTTATGTACCTTATGGCCATGGCTAAGCTGAAAAAGTTGGAAAACTCAGTGGCTTCCAACAAGCAAAAGGGACTCATGGCTGAGACATGTGACTGGGAGGAGTCTGATTCATCCTCAGATGAAGAAGACAACAACTGTCTGATGGCCAACATTGACGTTCCATCAACAAGCAACTTCAAACAGGATTTGGCTGAAGCTGAAGCCTTCAGCAGCTTAGAGAACTGGAACCCCACAATGATGTACAAGGTACAAAACTTTATGGCTTACAGTTCTGAAGAAAAAGTAAAAATGTTTGAATATATGCTTGTTGATTTAAAAGCTGCTGTTGAGAAGCATAATGTTTTACTATCTGAAATCTTTAAGCTTAAAAGTGATCTTGACACAAAATCCACTAAACTGGACAGTTTCCATAAGTTGGAAACTGAGCTTGAAGAATTAAAACTATAATTGGCACCAAATGGGTTTACAGGAACAAGAAGGATTAGCAAGGTCATGTCATCAGAAATAAGGTAAGACTAGTTGTTCAAGGCAACAGACAGGAGGAAGGTATAGACTATGACGAAACATTTTCTCCTGTGGCCAGGTCAGAGGCAATTCGTTTGTTTCTAGCCTACGCTGCTCATAAGAGCATGAAGGTATTTCAAATGAATGTGAAGAGTGCATTTTTGAATGGGAAGCTGCAAGAAGAAGTCTATGTCAAGCAGCCTCCAGGTTTTGAAAATGAACATCGTCCAGGTTTTGTCTATAAGTTGGACAAAGCTCTCTATGGTCTAAAACGAGCCCCTAGAGCCTGGTATGACACTCTTACTAATTTCCTTATGAGAAATGGTTATTCCAGAGGTAAAGTGGATACCACACTGTTCATAAAGAAGGTGAAGTCTGATATTATGCTTGTTCAAATATATGTGGATGACATAATATTTGGTTCTACTAATGAGCAATTATGCAAGAATTTTTCATTACTCATGAAATCAAAATATGAAATGAGTATGATGGGAGAACTTACTTTCTTTTTAGGATTACAGGTTAAACAAACCTCAAATGGAATTTTCATAAATCAAAGAAAGTATACTTTAGATCTATTAAAAAAGTTTAAATTTGATCAAAGTTCTCCTATTAAAACCTGAATGGCAACCAATGTAAAATTGGATGCAGATGCCAGTGGCAAAGCTGTTTCAGTAACAACTTACAGAGGCATGATTGGGAGCTTGTTGTATTTAACTGCTAGTAGACCTGATGTTATGTTTGCTACCTGTTTATGTGCTAGGTTCCAAGCTGATCCAAAAGAATCACATCTAGCTGCTGTGAAAAGAATCTTCAGATACCTTAAGGGTACATCAGGTTTGGGTCTTTGGTATCCCAAAGACTTAAGCCTTGAGCTAACAGGTTATTCAGATTCTGATTTTGCAGGCTGCAGGCTAGACAGGAAAAGCACAACAGGTGGATGTCAACTCCTTGGTGGTATGTTGATAAGTTGGTGTAGCAAGAAGCAGAAATCAGTTTCTACTTCTACTGCTGAAGCTGAATACATTGCTGCTGGAAGCTGCAGTGGGCAGATTCTATGGATGCAGCATCAGCTTGAAGACTATGGACTTGTATATAGGAAAACTCATATTCTGGGTGACAATACAAGTGTCATAGCCATCTCCAACAATCCAGTGTTTCACTCCAGAACAAAGCATATAGAGGTCAGACATCACTTCATCAGGATTCACACTCAGAAAGGTAATGTGGAGGTAAGTTTTATTTTCACAGATGAACAACTTGCAGACATTTTCACCAAACCTCTTGATGAAAACAGGTTTAATTATCTAGTAAGCAAGCTGGGCATGTTAAACAAAAGTGACTAAGTGTCCAAAATGTTCTAAGTCATTATATGTCTCACACTGCTCAAGTTTCGCAGAACAGCTTAGACAGAACACGTTATGCATTTTCTATACTTAGCCATATTCTGCAAAACTTGAACAGCTTGAGCATATAACAGGTTTGACAATAACAACTTATATGTCAAGCCTGATCTGATGATCAAACCTCCACTCTTCTCACTCTCTCAATCTGTCATACAAGACATTGTCTTGTAACGTGATCAACTATTGAACACAACCTGTTTTTACATAGCTGAACAGGTTGAAAGAACAGCCTGAAGAGTGAACAGCTTGTGATGACCCTGCTCATCACAGGTTTGACCAACAGCTTAGACCATCAGTTTTAATTACCTTTCTTCAAAATTAAGTTACTTAATTTTTGTTTTTATTTAACTTAATTACTACGGATAATGTGTGTTTACGTGTGTTAGTGAATAAAAAGGGCTCAAGTGGTCTAACAACCGTTCTGACATGGACAACCGTTCCATTTTCCGTTAACGAACATTTCAAATCAACCGCCCAAATATTTCTCTCTCATACCCACTCACATTCAAATCCTATAATTACCCCTTACTGTTTCATCTTCGTCTTCCTCACTACTTCCATAACTTCCAAAGAACCCTAAAAACTCGACTAAGTGTCCAGTACCACTACCTTCATTACTTCTCCAATGGCTCACCGAAATAACCCCTTTCTACCAGTAATTGTTGGTGCTGATGTTCAAAAACATTCATCTGTCACCACAATGCTGACTCTGAAACCTACCAACTACCTTGCAAACCTAACCATCCCCAAAAATTATGTGGGGAAAGGCTACGAAGAAATGGTGGAGTTTCTGAAAGTTCACCCCCTGAACTATGCCATGACTGCCACTCCTGGTGTCCTGTACCAGGAGATGGTGTATGAGTTCTGGTACACCTGTGCCTACAACCCAGATACCAAAGTCATCAGGGGAACAATACTCAATGGGACTCAGACCATTGAGATCACTACTGGTCTAATCAGGGAAGTTCTTCATCTTCCAGTTGATGTACCCTATGATCAGCCACAGGCTGAAAATGACCAGATGGGCAATCCGCTACGCTTCTGTGGTGTAGCAGAACCCAAAGTTGGGGCCACACTGTTCATGAAGGACTTGTCTCCAACCTACAGTTTCTTATTTGCCTCTGTGGTGATGTGCTTCAGCAGTAAGGTTGGTTCCTTTGACCAACTAAGCCGTGATGAGATTCCTATAGTCCTACAGCTTATAGATGGGACTACAATCAACATGGCCAGATGGATTTTCATGAATTTGAGGAACCTGGTGCAGCAGGAGACACGTCCAGCTGCTGTTTGTTATCCCAGATTTTTGAGCCTCATCTTCAAGCACATTTGTGTGAGCATTTGTATAACTCTCAACCTTTATTTCGTACTGCTGCATTTCCTGTCATAGGAAATAGAGTTTTCTACACTCTGGTTCTCCCAAATGAGCCTCCTCTATCTACTCCAATGAGGAGGTTGCTAGGAATGGTGGAAGGACCCTTTGATGTGAGGGTGGATCCAGAAGCTGCGCGCTACCAAAGGAAAATCCAAAGCCAGGGTCAAGTTTGTTAAAAGGACCCTGGAAATGACTGAAGATGGGCCTGTCCACAAGAAGGCCAAAACAGCCAAGTCTAAGTCTGCACCTTCAGCCTCTGTGGCTGAGGGGGAGCATGCTTCTCACCCTGGTTCATTTGTTGAACCTGAAGCCTCTGTGGCTGGTGCCTCTATGGCACCTGAGACAATGGAACAAGCCAACCCACCTGTTTCTGACACAGTCTCCAAACCAGTCCAATCTGAACCTCTCATCACCTCCCCACAATCACCCACCTCATCTCTAAAATCATACCAACTCAAATCCATTGCTAAAAAGAAACGATCAGCCAAAACAGCTCAAACCAGCCCCTCTGCTCCCTCTCAACAGGGTTCCGTTGAAAAAGAAGCACACCCTGCTGCCTCTCCTATTTTGGGAGAAGGATCAGCACATTTGGAGCCTGCTTCACTCCAACAAGAGTCCACCCAGAGTCAGCCTAGACCCTCTGGTTCCTCCCAACAGGAGCCAGTTGTACATATGGAGACAGCCACATCAACTATTCCAGCCTCCCAATAGGCTGAGAATATTGAAAGACAAGAGTTCACTCCACTCCATACTGAGTCCAAACAGTCTCCACCTCTTACTTCTTCACACCCTGAGTCTGCACGAGGTGCCCACACTGCTGGATTAGACCATCCAGTAGCTCAGCCTCCAATCTCTGTTCCTCATGATACAGCTGTTGTACACCCAACAGCTGCTGAAGGACGAACTACCCAAGCTGATGAACCTCTGGGCACAGAACATCCCTTTGGTGAGGCTGCTCCTCATATGCAAACTCCATCAACAGGTTTCACCACTGCTGATGTTGAAATGTAAATCCCATCTCCCAATGATGAGGTACCTTTAAACCAAGGTGCTGTAGAGGGAACAACCCCTGGCCTTAATGAAGGTGCTGCAACACAAGCAGCATCTGAAAGGCTACCATCCTCTACCCCTTCTCCCGATGATGCAGCTACAGCCACTGCTGAAGGACCTATTGACCCCTCCAAGCTGGGCCACATTACTTTTGCCTAGGCTATGGAGCTTCTTTCAAAAGTACCTTCTCCTTCTCCATCATATCCCCAAACACCAGCCTCATCATCTTCATCACCCTCCACACAATCCAAACAGTCTACCCATACACCTCCATCCCCTAAGGATCTGCCTTTGAAGGATCAACTTTCCTTGCTGACCAACAAAGTTAGCTCTTTAGAAAATTCAATGTCTTCTCTACCCTCTCTAATTTCAGACTCTGTGTCTGAAGAGCTCAATGGATTCTTCGATGTGTTCAAAAATTCCTTTCCATCCACTCCTCAAACTGACACCTCCTTACAACGGCTTGCACTCACTGCACAACTGCAAAGTATCTCTACCTCCCTCTCCTCAATTCTTTCACACCAATAGGACTCTGTGTCCTCTATGACAGCCATATCCCAACAGCTGTCCACTCTCCTCACTACTTGCAATTCTACCCTTCCTGATACACTGGCCAGCCTAAACACTCTCATCGTTTCTCTGTCAAATTCTGTGTCAGCAAACCTTGCTGATGTGCAGGACTCTCTTGAGTTACATCTTGCACAGCTTCAAAGTCTGCTATTCACAGCTTCTGATAGAGAAAATATTATTAAGCTGACCTCTATTGCTGATTCACAATCATCCTCTCTTCAAACCTGTCTTTCCCAACTTGCAGAGGTGATGGACAACCTGGCTTTCTTAGTGCATAGCCTGGTTGTTCCCAAACCTGCTGCTAAAACTGCTGCAAAGCCTACTGAATTTGTTTCTTCAGGCAGACCGGTGGTTAAAGGTGCTGGTCTATCTCCTTCAAAGGGGGAGAAGTTGTCTACCTTGAAGACTAAGTCTAAGGGGGAGAAACTTCTTCTCCTAAGGAGAAATCAACATCTACTGGTCAAACAGCAGGTGCGTCGATAACAGGTACATGTCCAGTTGAAGGTGCCTCTCATCAACCTGAAGCTGCTCAGCCTACTCAGGCTGGATCTCCAAACCCTGCACAGTCTAAGGGGGAGGAATTCATTCATGAGGACAGGCCAAGCAGCAGAAGGAGGCATCTAATTCTGGAAGAAGAAGAAGAAGAAGAAGAGGATATTCCTGAAGCTGTTACCACTACAACATCTAAAGGAAAAGAAAAAGCAGTTGTTGATCCTGATCACCAGAAAGCAGCACAGCAAAAATTTGACAAGGCAAGGGCTAAAGAAATGGGTGTCCCTATGGAAAAATACTATGAGCTCAGAGATGAACAGCTCAAAGCCCTAGAAATACTGAGAAAAGAAGAAGCCTCTGCCAAAGCTGCCATATCTCTTGCATTCAAAGAAGCAAGCAAAACCAAAATGCCTTCTTTGGATGTGCAAAGAAAACTGCTTGAAGCTGCTAGAGAATCAGCTGGTGAAAAGGAAGGTGAACAGGAAAAGGGTTCTTAGGTCTTAGTGACCAAAACCAAGCAAGCATCCTCTGCAAGGGCCCAGTTCCACTTTGACAACTTGGCAAGGAAAAAGTTCCATGATGTTGCAGATAGAAGACTTGCCAAGGAATCTATTGTCAAAGCTGTCCCTATCTCAAGAAAAGACGAACAGTGGAAGCTGCAAATAACCAGAATGGGTGCTACAAGCCCTGAACTGGAATCATATGACTACACTGATGTTGCACAAATGGGGTACAGGGAATGGGTTGAGCTGGCAGTTGCCCTGAGCCAGTCTAAGTCTGAAACGGCTAAGACTATCAGGGCATATGTCATGAAGCTGATGGAGAGAGTGAAAGACCTTGGCCTGATCCCAAAAGAAGTAAGTGAGGATGTCTCTGTGACTTACCCCAAGATAAAGGCCAAGAGGACCAGAAAGGATTCTGAGCTGGAGGAACTCCTCATCTTGATTGAACAAGGTGATTATGCTGTTGAAATCAAAGAGTTGACTACAGCCTGCCCAGAGGAGTAGAGTTTGAAGAAGGCAAAGTGATTGAAGAACTTGAGTTGGGGGCATTTTTTGTAGATCCCCTGACACAGAAGAAGTGCTTTCAGAGAGCATCAGACTTATACAAGGTGGATCTGAAACAGCTTGCAGCCTTCAGACTTGCAAACTCATTCAGGAAATCCAGCAAATGGAGAGCAGCCATCTGGGACCAGCTCAGAGGTTTTTATGAGAGAGGAGAGCTTCAAGATCCCAACTTTATGTTTCTCAGAGTTGAAATTCAAGATCTGGAGGAAACAAGGGATGAACTTGAAAGAATATTTGAAGAAGGACTGCCACCACCAAAACAGTGAAGTCCACCTACTATCTGAGTAGGTGAAGAATGGAAGCTGTCCATCTGTTGGACAGGCTTGTCATTATCTGCTCCCAACATCAACAGTCCAAATTGTTGAACTCTTTTGTACATTAGTTGTACTTAGTTGCATCAGTTGTAACTTTTATTTACATCAGTTGTAATATACATTAGTACATTAGTTGTAATTCTGTAAAAACATGTGTTATTTATGTAATCAAAATCAGTATATATAAACTGATCTTTTACTTTACTTAAATGTTGTAATTTAATTTCAGCAAGATGTATTGTAAAATGTATAGTGATTATTGATTAGATCAGCTCAGACTGATTATTGCAAATAGGGGGAGATTGGTAGACATAAAAAGGCCTCAGTCAAACCTGCTCTACATCTTAGGGGGAGATTTCTAATCAAACCTGCTTGATGCACTTGAAGGTATAATTTAAGGCCTGTTTATGCCTTATTAAAACCTGAAAAGTGAATTGCAATATCAGCCAAAGTTGTTTACCTTGTTGCATTTGTTGCAACAAAGGCAGTTTGTCCAAGCTGTTCTGTCTGCTGAACAGGCTGGACATAAACTCTCTACGCTGCTCTATTCTGTTGAGCAGCTTGGACAGTTTTCAAGTGTTCTGTTCTTTGTGAACAGAACCTGTACTTTGTGAATAGGCTAAACACTTTATGGAATATGTTTCCAAGTCCTCATGTATTGTTTTTGGCTACAAGATCAGTTTACACGTCGAAGACAAAGTGGAAAACAGAATTGCACAGCCTGCCTACGCTGTCCTGTTAAATGAAGACAAACGGATATCTGAAAAGGGTGACAGACCTTTTCTTATATCAAAATAGTCTTAGAAAAAGAAGAAAGATGCAAAGTTGGCATTCCTCTTTTGGTTAAAGCCTTATGTAACAGTGACAAAAAGAAAAAGACAAAGATTCTGCCATGTGAAGACAAATATGCTTTATCAAAATCTGCAGAAATGTTGTCTTGTCTTTTTAGAAAGACTTTCCACTATCTCATCTGTCCAATGAAGAAGCTTCACTGAGATTCTCCTTTTGAGTATAAAAGGAAGCTTCTAAGGATTGTGAGACATCCAAGAGTGTGAAATCAGATCGTGCATTAAAGTGTGTTTTTCATGCATGCAAGTCTGCTTGAATATAACGTACGTGTGTCTAAGCTGTTCTTATTCAAGCTGTCCATCTGAGTCTTGTAAAATCAGTGAGTGCATCTAAGTGAGTGTAGTCATTGTATCTAGTCTGAGTGTGTCTTAGATTAGTTGAACAACTATTGTATCTGTCATCTCAGCTTGAACCTTTCCGCAGTCAAGCTTGTTTGTAATTAACACTTGTTGATAATATATGCAAACATTGAGAAAAGAGTGTTGAGTTTTTAAATAGCTGTATTCACCCCCCCTCTACACCTTAGAACAATACACTAGGGAAACCTTTTGGGACCTACAGATTTCATCCTTATTGAGCAAAGTAAGCATATCTTTAATTTCCCTTTGTACAACTTGTTGAGCTTCAAATCTGAGTCGATGTTGTTTTTGTGACTCATCAGCCAAAATATATTCATTGAAAAATCTACCCATCACTTCAATTTCATTCAACACAACACTCTCTTGAACCGCAACCTCGGGCTTTTCAACTGTCGGTGTTGGTATAGATTCTTTCAAAATCTCTTGCACTAATTCTTCCTCTTCCTCAATTCTTTCAGCTTGAATAGCTATATCAGTTAAAGCAATCAAATCATCATCATCCGATAACTCAACATAAACATCTTTCTCACCTTCACTTTCTTTTCCTTGGAGCATCAAACTTTGTTCTTGAACTTCTTGAACATCATCTTCTGAATCATTGTAATCCTCAAAATTGTAGATGTCTGACTGAATGTTTAAAGGAGCTGGAATCTCTTCATGAAGAATCAATCCCAGCTCACTTTGAACATCAGTAGGTTCCTTTGAGCTTCCTGCTTCTTTCTCTCTAACCTCAGCCTCCTTCTCTGGATAGGTTATCATCAATATACCCGGTGTAGGCTCGTCAAGCTTCCTCGTCTTCTCCCCCTCATTAGGAGCATCATCGGAGTCATCATCATGCTCATCATGTTTACGTTTTGGCGCAGAAGCTTGAGCCTTACACGTCTGTTCAACGGCCGCCACCCGTTCAGATAAATTTCCTAAAGTAGTAATCACGGTACTCTCCAATCCTATCATTCTCTCTCTCATTTCATCAAACTGCTCAAACACCAAATCTCGCAGCTCTTTAATAGCTTGATTAGGATCGGGTTGCTTCACTAACTCCTCTGCTACTGACTTTCCTTTCAAAAACTTGTGAATGTTATTCATTTGAGCCATTACCTCCGATAATTGAGCAGATACATGATTGTTTACGCCAGCAACAGCAGCATTTAACGCTTGACTCAAAGTTATTTTAGTGACGAACGGGGAAAGATTAACTACTGGGTCACTCAGACTTCCATTTGACACAACAGTGGAACTTGTAAAAAGAACCTCTGTGTGGCTAGTGCTCAGAGTTGGTAAAGTGGTAGCTCTGACTGGACTTCCACCCTCTTCAAGTGATGGAGCAACGAATGTTTCCGTGACTGAGGATGTTCCGGCAGTAACAATAACTTCAACTACACTTACTTCAATGAATGAAGTAGACGCAAGTGTCCTAGCGTGTATCTGTTCTAGACTCGGTGATTGAAATGAAGTCGTACACTCGAGCAGATGTGTACTTAATTCAATATCTATCAAATCCAAAGGATTATCGGATAACAATTGTGCTTGTTCCCGGTGCTCAATTGAAACAGTCTCTTGTTGAGAGGAGACTGAGTGGATGGTGGGGTGTGCAATCGTCAGTGGGATACTGACTTCTTCAATCTTAACTCCCTGTTGGGAGCTAACAGCAGTTGTGGTAAAATCCCGGCTTTCTTGGATTAGAACATCCCTCACACTCTTTTGAGCTATACTCACTATATCCATTAGAACGGCTCCACCCTCATCATGAGCAGGTCCACCATCATCATCAACATCATCATCACCTTCCTCCACTCCCTCATTTGTATTTGACAATGTACGTTAAGAATCAGAACTACTCTCTTCACCCTCACCTCTCCTTAAAGCACCCGCTTCTCCCTCAGACACTTGAAGGCTACCCTGAACTTCAGCCCCTTGCTGAAGTTCCTCTCGTCCTAGAACTCCTTGGTTTAGAGAACCCGGTTCCTGGGTCTCTATGGAAGCATGATCTATGCGGTACAAGCCTCACATTCTCACTTGATTGATCTGCATATCTTAACAGTGCTTCCGGTATTGGCATGATGTTGGCATTTGGAGAATCCGGAACTTCATGTAGGCTCATCATGACGTAATCAGGGCATCTTTGAGAGTTTGATCTTTTCGGTATATTCTCGTTTGCTCTGAGAATGCCTCGGATTAAAATTTGAATAAACCTTTGCAACGGTACAAACTTCCTTGACCTATTAGTAGTCTTGGCAAGTACTATTTCCTTCAGATCTTCCCAAATGCACTGTGCATAATCGTAACATTTGTTGAAAGCTATGCCGTGAAAGATCCTGAGACAATTGATACTGCATCTATCTATGCCAGTATGCTTTGATGTCATACACCTATCCCAAACAATGTGTACCATTCTCCATTTAGCCCATTTCGGTGGAATTTTGAACTTTTAGGTAAGGGCTTTGAGTATCCCAGGCAAATCAAGTCATGAACCAACTCTTCATCTGACACGAAATCTTCAAAGTCAGCTAACTCCGGAAAGTTAACAGTATCAATCCTTCGGGGTAAGAACAGATTGTGTCTAAGTCTGGCCAAAGTGATCTTGGACTTGAACTGATCGATGGTAACCTTGAAGTGATGGTTACTATCTGCTGGAACAAACTTTACTGTGTGCCAGAATTGTTGAAGGTACACTTGTGGAATGGAAGGTTTATACTGGAGAAGATATCCCAAAGGATGTCCTTTGAGAATATCAACGATGATTGGGTGACTGACTTTGATCACTTTTGTATCAAGACGGTGGTTATTGTCTTTGAATGGTAGGCAATATTTGGGTTTAACCAGTTGATTGTCAGGTATTATGGTAGATGGTGAAGGCCTTGTAACTGAAGCGTAACGGACGGGTTTGGAAACTAGTGTATGGTTAGATGATGAATGGGAATCAGAAGAATTTGAATGATGGGATTGACTTGGAGATGTCATTTGTAACCTGTGAAATATAATAAACATGTTAGACAAAGCAGGTAAACAAATGAAATTATTCAAAGTAGAAAAATAGAACATTTTGTCAGAAATTATAAAAATTTGTGGTATTCTGTTTAAAGCATCGGGATTCCAGACAATAATATGAAAATATTATTGACATGATTCCAAAGTCAATCTTTCAGAGACCAATGTAAGAAAAACACAGATTTAAAACAATTTCTTGAAAAAATGTTACATTTTTCTTAAAACATTAAAATCCCAACACTTAGTAAAAAAATTTGAACAAAACTCGAATGACTCTGGATACAACTCGAATGACACTTGAATAGACTCGATTGAAATGTGATGAAACTCGAATGTATCTATGCATAAACTCGAATGACATTGTATGATTCTCGATTAAGTTTATTTATCAACTCGAATGAAATGTAACATGCCTCGAATACATGTAATCAGCAACTCGACTAACTCTTGAAACATCTCGAATGAAGAATAAATCCAACTCGAATGAACTATTACTTAACTCGAATGACACAAGACTCAACTCGAATGAAACATGAAAGGACTCGAATGACTATATAGTCCAACTCGAATAAAGCTTAAGTCCAACTCGATTAAGTTTAACTGAGTCTCGATAAACGAAGTGAACAACTCGAACAGAACTGACACTTTCTCGAGTGTTGTGTTATTCAACTCGAGAGAAACGAAGTTTCTTCTCGATTGTAGTTTTATTCAAGAAAAATGTTCTTTGAAATTATTTTTCAAGTCCTTACACTGAATTTCCAAATTTTAACTTCAAGAACTTTTTCAGTGATTTAAAACTTGACCCAGACTCAAACAACTTTGCTTTACTGAACTTTGATTAAAAACAACAATATGGTTGTTAAAAATCCAAATTTCAGAAAACGTATGAACTCGAAACATTTGAAATAAAATTTCAAATTTCTGTTTGTGTGAGTTGAATAGAACCATGAATTTTCAGATTCAAGTTCTGTTAGGCACAAAAAGGCCTCAGTCAAACCTTCTTTGCATCTGAGGGGGAGATTATTAATCAAACCTGTTGATGCCGTTAAAGGTTGAATTTAAGGCCTGTTATATGCCTTATTAAAAACCTGAAAAGGATTTGCAATATCAGCCTAAAGCTGTTCTATGTGTTGCAACAAAGGCAGTTTTGCCCAAGCTGTTCAGTCTGCTGAACAGGCTGGACATAAACTGTCTACGCTGCTCTACACTGATAAGCAGCTTGGGCGGTTTACAAGTGTTCTGATCTTTGTGAACAGAACCTGTTCTTTGTGAACAGGCTAAACACTTTATGGAATGTGTTTCCAAGTCCTCATGTATTGTATTTGACTACAAGATCAGTTTACAAAGTCGAAGACAAAGTGGAAGTCAGAACTGCTCAGCCTGCCCAAGCTGTTTTGTTACATGAAGACAAAAGGTTATTTGAAAAAGGGTGACAAACCTTTTTCTTATATCAAAATAGGCCTTTACATGGAAGAAAAACACAAAGTTGACATTCCTTATTTGGTTAAAGGCAATGCAACAGTAGACAAAGTGAAAAGACAAAAGTTCTGCACATGTGAAGACAAGTCTGCTTTTCAGAAAAGTGCAGAATAGTTATGTTGTCTTTTCAAAACAAGACTTCTCCTTTTTCATCTCGTCCAATGAAGAAGCTTCTCTTAGATCCTCTGAGTGGGTACAAAAAAGAAACTTCCAAGGATTGATCGATTAAGCCAAAAAGCTAAGTGCTGAAAACAAGAGTGAACGTGCATTCAAAGTGTGTCTTTCATGCATGCAAGTCTGCCTGAATAAAACAGTACTCAGTGTCTAAGCATTTCTTATTCAAGCTGTTCCTCAGAGTCTTGTAAACACAGTGAGTGATTCTTAGTGAGTGTATTCATTGTAATTAGTTTAAGTCAGTCTTAGACTAGTTAGATATACTGTTGTATCTGTCATCTCAGCTTGAACCTTTCCGCATTCAAGCTTCTTTGTAATAAACATTTGTTAATAATACATACAAACATTGAGAAAATTGTGTGTAGTTTTTGAAGTGCTGTATTCACCCCCCCTCTACAGCTTAAAGCAATACACTTGGGATATCTTTTGGGACCTACAACTGGTATCAGAGTGTGTTAGAGTGTGTGTCATTCTAGATCTCTCATTCTCCCAAAATTTCCATGGACAACAGTGCTGCAAATTCCTCATACTATGATAATGGCTCAATGGGCAAACCTCCAAAGTTCAATAATCAGAACTTTTCTGGTTGGAAGTGCAGAATGATGCTCTACTTAGAGAATCTGGATGTACAACTACCAGAGATTGTAATGGAGGGTCCCTATGTGCTAACCTCTGTTACAACAATAACTCCTGCTGTTGAAGGAGCTGCTCCTGAGATCAGAACATTTGAGAAAGCAAAAGCTCAATGGTCTGATGAAGACAAAAGACAGGTGGCTCTTGATGCAAAGGCAAGAAACAATCTGGTCGTCTCTCTACCTGATGATTTGTTCAAACAGGTTGAGAAGATGAAAACTGCCAAGGAGATGTGGGGTACTTTGTGTATCGTTTATGATGGACCCACAATCACACTTGACAACAGGATTAACAATCTTGTTAGACAGTATGAACTCTTCTTTGCAAAACCAAAGGAGACCCTCACTGAAACCTACACCAGGTTTACTGCTCTTGTAAATGATCTCAAAGCTGTTGGGATCACCAAGGACATCCTGACTTTGGTAAACAAATTCTTAGATGTTCTGCCTGAAGAATGGAATTATTTTTCTACAATTTTAAGGAATTCAGTTACTATCAAAAGTATGGATCTTGTTAACTTATATGGATCCTTACTAAATGATGAGCAATCAAGGCAACAGAAGAGAAATGCCTTGGAAATATCTAAGAAAGGTGCAGCCTTTGTGGCTAGTGTGAGACAACCTGTAAATGAAGTGAGTGATGTGTTCATTCAACCTGATCAATAGGCTGATGATAAGGATGAAATATCTGATGAGGAAGACAATGCAGATAGTGCTGAACTGGATGATGAGCAGATGATAGCCATGCTTGTCAAAAGGTTCAACAGGAAAAGGTTTGGAAGAAACATGCTACAGGGAAGCTCAAATGCTGTCAAAAAGAAAGCATTTGACAAGACCAAAGCTGAGTGCTTCAAATGTGGCAAAACTGGCCATATAGCTGCTGACTGTGTGTCAAAAGCTGTTGGTCAGACATCCAAACCACACAAGACAAACAAGGATGATGGCTACAGGGTTAAGTACCTTATGGCCATGGCCAAGCTGAGGAAGTTAGAAAACTCAGTGGTTTCTAACAGGCAAAAGGGACTAATGGCTGAAACTTGTGGCTGGGAGGAGTCTGATTCATCATCTGATGAAGAAGACAACAACTGTCTGATGGCCAACACTGATGTCCCATCAACAAGCAACTTCAAACAGGATATGGCTAAAGTTGAAGCTTTCAGCAGCTTGGAGAATTGGAATCCTACAATGATGTATAAGGTACAAAATTTTATGGATTACAGTTCTGAAGAAAAAGTTAAAATGTTTGAATATATGCTTGTTGATCTAAAAGCTGCTGTTGAGAAGCATGCTGTTTTATTATCTGAAATCTCTAAGCTTAAAACTGATATTGAAACAAAGTCTAGTAAACTGGACAACTTCCATAAGTTGGAAGCTGAGCTTGATGAATTAAAACACATCAATTCCATTTTACTGGAAGAAAAGAGAGAAACAGATATAAAACATGCTAAGCTTCAAAAGATAGTTGACTCTTGGTGCCAATCTGCACAAAAAGTCAGCCACTGTATAAGTCAGCAGATTCCTGCACAAATCCAAGCCTATCTTGGAGGGGATCTTGACACAGCAGCTTCCATTGTTGAGGTTAATAATTTAAAAGAAGACTTGTCCACTCTTAGTGAGCTTCCAAACACTTTTATTCAAAGAGTGAATGGTAAATTAATCTCAACAAACAGGTTTGTCAGGCCTCCAAACACTGACAGCTTGTGTGAACCCAGCTCAAAAGCTGTTGATGAAATCAGTCTTTCATCTAATAAGCTTACTAAGTGCTCCGCTGATTCACACAAGCAAAAGAAAGGAAAGCATGTCCAATCTGCAGCGGTGGACACCAAAGCTGTTGACAAAACAGACTTTGGGTCTAAAGCTGGTGTAAAAAGGCATACTAATCCTTTTAATGCTGAACACTTTGAAAATAAGTTTTCAAAGGGAAAGCAGTCTGCCTTTAACAAGAGTAAGTCTCAGGTTGAAGGCAAAACTGCTGTGATTTCAAGTAAGTTTTCTAATCATAGTGGTAAACTGGTTTTAAATGAGAATAAGTATTTGAAAACCAGGAATAATGATTATGTTGATAGGCAACATCAATCACATCTCAGGAAGAGCAAAGGCAAAGCCATTGCTCAGCCTGAGAGATCTGGGAATAAGTTTCCTAAATCTGTGGAAGGTCAAAAGCCAATCAAGCTTCCTATCTTTGATATCTGCCCTCCTAAAAAGAGGAATGAAGAGACAGGCAAAGCTGTGGTTATTGAACTTTCCACTCAAGCTGTTGATTCATCAAAAAGTAATAAGTTTGCTAAAGCTACTGATAGAATCAATAGAAATAATGCAGAATATGTTTCTGAAAAGTCTTTTTCCAAAAATACTAAAAGAAGAAAATGTTATAAATGTTGAAAGAAGACACATTTGGCCAAAGACTGTCCTGAAGCTGTGGACATGAGGCCTGCTGACTCTGATGTTTCTCTCACTGCCAACATAAACAGTGTTGGAAACATCTTAGCCAAAGAGAGTGGTATTCAAGCTGATACCATTCAAATAGGGAATATTAGTGTTGACATCACAAGTCCATCAACAAATGTTGATGAAGTAGGAGAACTCATCTCTGTGATGAGTTCCCCTAAAAATATCTAATATTCTTCTTATCACTTTGCAGGAAAAACAACCATCCCAGGTTTGGTACTTGGATAGTGGCTGCTCAGGGCATATGACTGGTTGTAAGAACCTGCTGAGTGATCTCAGGCCTGAAAAAGGGCCAAAAGTCACCTTTGGTGAAAATGTACAGGGATCCACTGAGGGATATGGAACTCTTAAAGCTGATGCTGCAGTGTTCAAAAGAGTAGCCTATGTGTTGGGCTAAAACATAACCTTGTTAGCATAAGTCAACTGTGTGATGCTGGCTATAAGGTTAACTTTGATGAGCACCTGGGGTACATATTGGATCCCCAAGGCAAAGTTGTGTTGTGTGCTCAACGAAAGAAAGGTGTATATGTTGTGGATATGCAATCTGCTGATCCCACAACTGAAACCTGCTTTCTCACAAGAACAAATGCAGACTTAAACTGGTTATGGCACAAAAGGCTGTCAAATCTGAACTTCAAGAACATCAACAAACTCTGTAAGAAAGAGTTGGTCACAGGTTTGCCTTCTAGAACCTTTGTTAAAGATAAACTCTGCACAGCTTGTGAGAAAGGCAAGCAGAGAAAATCATCATTTAAATCCAAACATAACTTCTCTATTGATACTCCTCTCTTCTTAATCCATATGGACTTGTTTGGACCTGTTAATGTCCCAAGTCTAGGAGGAAGAAGATACACTCTAGCAATGGTTGATGAGTTCTCCAGGTACACATGGGTTATCTTCTTGAAGAGCAAAGGAGAGGCTGCTAGAGAAATTATTGGATTTGTGAAAAAGATGGAAATGATGAACTCTGCCCAAGTAAAGCAGCTTAGAAGTGATCATGGTACTGAATTCAGAAACAGTACTCTTGAAGACTTTTGTGAAGAGAAAGGAATTACTCAAAACTTTTTAGCTGTAAGAATTCCACAACAAAATGGAGTTGCTGAAAGGAGACACAGAACTCTCATTGAAGCTGCTAGAACCATGCTGTGTGCATCAGGTTTACCTTCATCATTCTGGGCCGAAGCTGTTAACACTGCCTGCTTCACCAAAAACAGATCCTTAGTGGTGAAAAGGTTCAACAAGACTCCTTATGAGCTGCTCAAAGGGAGGAAACCAAATGTCAGTTATTTCCATGTATTTGGCTGTCCCTGCTTCATTTTGAATCAAAGGGATCAACTGGCAAAGTTTGAACCAAAAGCTGATGAAGGTGTGTTTGTTGGCTACTCTGCTATCTCTAAAGCCTACAGAGTGTACAACAACAAAAGAAAGGTGATAGATGAATCTATCAATGTCACCTTTGAAGAGTCCAAGAATGCTACCATCAAAGCTGTTCCTGAATCAGTTTCAGGAGAATTAACCTTTGATGATCTGATGTATTCAAACAATGAAGAGGACTCAAAAGCTTCCACAACACCCAGTGTGGAACCTGTTAATCATGATGGGCATGATGGTGATTATGTCAATACACCCTGTGTGAATAAGTGTACTGATCTAATTACAACTGCATGTCCTGAACCTATCAATGCTGATTTTCCTGGTTCCTCTGCTGATATTTTCAACAGTGGTCAGTCATGTTCAACAAGTGAGCAGGCTCAAGACAACAGTGTGTCTGAAAATCTTGAGAGTTGTTCAACATGACCTGCTGAAGATGCTGATAACTCAGGAGAATCATCATTGAAGAATGATCCTAAGTGGATCAGATGTCACCCCAATGATCAAATAATTGGTGACATCAACAAAGGGGTACAAACAAGGTGGGACAGCTTAGGGAACTTCTGTATGTTCTCTAGATTTGTTTCACTAATGGAGCCAAAGAAAGTGGATGAAGCACTAAAAGATGCAAATTGGATCACTGCCATGCAAGAAGAACTCAATCAGTTTGAGAGAAACAAGGCATGGAAGCTGGTTCCTGCACCGAAAGGCAAAACTATGATTGGCACTAAATGGGTTTTCAGAAATAAGATGGACTGTTGGTACACCCTGTGTGACGATAGCAGTCTAAGTGATCTAACATTTTGGTTTAAGTAATATTCAAGGTACTGAGTTTTAACGAGTGTTGGATATATATGTTTATATGTCTATATATGTTTGACAGTTATTGATTGTATGTTTGAACTTGATGTAACATATTACAAGAAGTTCAAACATAAAGTTCAAAGATAAATTCAAGCATAAGTTGAAAACATAAGTTTCAATACTTAGTTACATATGTGAAAGAGTAAATTCGAATACTCTAAGGACTAGGATTCGAATCTAGATCAGATTCGAATGAGTCTCTTAGGTAGATTCGAATGTGCATTCTTAGGCAGATTCAAGAGTGTCAAAGGGACAAACTCGAATGGGCCTTGGGCCTGATTCGAGTTTGGCCCATGGCAGACTCGAATTAGCCTCTATAATTAGGGATGGACTCGAATTGTTAAGGGACTTTTTGCAGAATTCGAGAGAGATTAAGCGAAAGGCGATTTCGAGTTTATCATCAGTTTTAGTGTTGTTTCGGAGAGAATCAATTCGTAGGTGCGTCCGTTGTAGTTCGTACAGCTTATTGATAGTCTCCGTGTTCCTAGTGAGAGTTGTTTCCGACTACCCGTTAACGAGGATTCCGCACTCATTGACGGTTCCGCGTCTAGATAGATCGTGTAGTGGTAGACCTTACAAGTGGTATCAGAGCCTACGGGGTGTTCTTGGTGTTCTTCGTGTTCATCTAGATACATCCTAGGTTTCTTGACGCTTTTGGACAGTTATTCTCTCTTTTTTTGTGTTTTTCGTGTTTTTTCGAGCTTAGCAAATTCTTTTCCGGGAAATACTTCGTGTTTTTCACGTTTTTGATCGAAATCAATATTTTTCCTTGTAAAAATATTGATTTAATATGCAAAACGTTAAGAAATCGAAGTATTAGCCGTTTTTCGAGTTTGCGGCGCTCGAATCTGTTAGGAGTAATTAGGGTTTTACTTAGTTTCGAGTCTAACCAAAATCCGCTCCTTTCGAGTTTGATAAAAAGTGTTTCGAGTTTAATTCGAGTTTGTGCTACAGTCGAATAGGAATCTCGAGTTTGCTGTGATTCGAGTTTGATTCGAGTTTGAACTATAGTCGAACAGGGATTCGAATCTACTGGGTATTCGACTATGCCTTGACCTTCGAGTTTGGAGAACTTTCGAATTTGTCATCAAGTTCGAATTTAATTGAATTACTAAACTTAATCGAATTTAATCCAAAATAAATTTAAATTTCATTATATTCGAATCTAACTAAAGTCGAAAGAATTAACTTAAATTAGTTTCGAATTAAATTTATTAAGTTCAATTCAATTACTTTTGAAAAGATGTCAAATCTTCAAAAGTTTCTAGAAATGGATCATGAGGTCGGGAAGGCAAATACTCCGCCTAAGCTGATGAAACTGGAAGACTACTATTGGTGGAAAGATCGGTTTGCCGATTTCGTGCGTTTCAACGACATGCGAATGTGGGTATGTATTGACGAGGGATACATTCCACCGATCTCAGAAGTCGAAGGCCGTCAAAGAGTTTTATCATATCAAATGATGAAGGATGATGATAAGAAGCTCTATGAAGCTGAGAACAGAGCTTTCTCGATTATTCGAATGGCTTTGCCTTAGGATATACTACACACATTCCGCACTCAAAAGACATCTAAGGAACTTTGGGAGTCATTGGAAAAGAGATGTGAGGGTAATCCGAGGGTACGATGGAAGCGCATGGAGTTGTTGGAACAACAGTTTGCTATATTCAAGGCTTTGAAGGATGAACGGCTGGACGACACCATCACCCGCTTTTATCATCTGCTGACAGAGCTTGAAAGTCACGGAATTGAGTATAATGACACAGAGAAGAACAATAAGCTTCTTGATGCCTTGCCAGCCAAATGGCGATGTATGTGGCTATGATTAAGCTTAATGAAGACAAGTATTATACCCAATCATTGGAGGATATAGTGGGAACGTTGCGGGCGTATCATTTCGAGCTACTGAAGGCCCAAACGGATTACGAACAAGTCCAAAATCCAGCCATGTATTTTGGAAAATCAACAAAACCTTCAACGACAGCTGATCTGAAGACTGCTACAGCGTTTTTCACCGGAGAAATGTCATCACCAGCAGAGTCTGATGACACATTGAATAGAGCGTTCTTAGGGTTGGGAAGATCGGAAGAACAGCAACCTCAAGCAACACAGGCATCAACATCTCAGGGCTACTCTAAGATGCCCATGAACGCTAAATCGGCCGAAGAACATTTGAACTTGCTTGCGTCATTTGTGGCCGCGTATGGAAACTGCGTTCAAGGGAAGATAAACGATCCTGCACTCTAGGATGAAGACTATGATCATGTAGACCCTGACGATCTTGAGGAAATGGATCTCAAATGGCAACTGGCCATGGTAACCCAACGGGTTAAAAGATTCATCAAAAGGACTGGGAGGAATCTGACTATGAATAATAAGGGGATTGGCTTTGATAAGTCCAAGGTCAAATGTTACAACTGTCAAGGTCTGGGCCACTTCGCCAGAGAATGTCAGAGACCGAAGGTAGATACTTACCAAGGGCAGAATCAGCATCATGGACAGTTTCAGAATCAGTCTCAACAGAGATACCTTCCGAGTTCATCTGCCGGTCAAGCCAATCTAGCTGGTCTATTATCGAACGTCACATCAGACAGACAGCTGGATGGTACCTACGACTGGAGCTCACATCCGGAAACTAATGCTAGAGCCTTCATGGCTGAAGTCAACGACAATGGATGTGATGGGGAAGAGCAGACCACAAAGGAAAGCAGTCCGATGTGGGTGGAGAAGACGAATGATCAGACGCTTCTGGAGTTTGCCGCTCAGATGGCCAACGTGGAATCCAATCACACAAAGGTTAGTCTGAATTACTCTCTTTTTCATGAATTATGCATATTATGTGTTACTTCTAATGATAGGTTGAATCTAGTCTTAGAATCACATAAAAACATAACTGCTCAAAATGAGACTTTAAAATCTGATAACGCTAGCCTAAACGACATTAAGCAAGATCTTAAGGACAAACTTAAAGCTGATGCACAAGATGTCATAGTTCTAAAGGACAAGCTGAGTGAGCAGTGCGTAAGATTAGAACTGATGTATGAGCATGTAGAGGCCTTGACCAAAGATCTTAAGACAAAAGAAGTAGAGCTAGCTGAAACTAAGGTGAAGGTGGCAGAGGCTAATAGTAAGCTAGAAAAGTTTAGGAATTCAAGCCTGAACCACGAGAAAGTTTTAGATGCTCAACGCCAATCTAAAAAGCCTGTAGGTCTAGGATTTCATGGAATTCCTCCTCCTTTTAATGCAAACTACGTGCCTCAACCTCAGGAGAAAACTGATAAATCAGTAGACTTAGAGGACATACCTACACCTATATCTAAGCCTGTAAAAGAAAACACACCTAAGGTGACTGATACAACCGTCAAGGTGAAGAAAGTCAATTTTGTGTCTTCCTCCAGTGAAACACCTGCAGGAAAACATAAAATTGATTTTAATGATCAGGACGATGAACCAGTCGCAATAGATGTTCAAAAAGATCAGGACACAAGTGACACACCTAAGTCTAAGGGCACACACAAGAAGTCCATTGACAAGATGTCCTGCTTTAGATGTCATGAAAAGGGGCATGTTGCTTCTAACTGTCCGCTTAGGAAAACTGAAGTTACACCTAAGACAGGGAAGCCATCACAATCTAAGCCCTTAACCATTGTGGCAAGCACTAGTAGTTCTCAGAGTACCGAGAAAACTGTGCAGGCTACACCAAAACAAGTTGTGAAACAAATACCGGTAAAGGTTGGACCAAAAGAAGTGGTTAGGACTAATTCAACGAATCGAGTCGTAAATCAATCTAGGTCTGGACCTCAACAACAATATAGAAGCACAACACCTAGCAGAGCATACACTCCAGTTAGGTCACACACTCCTATTAAACATCACACACCGGTTAGAGCTCAGGGATTACAATCTGAAATGCAATATAATCGGAATTATTCAAGAGCTCCACAACGAATGCCTACTCAAAGGCAGAGAGTGAATTTACATCACTCGGCACCACAACAAACTCCTGTTCAACGACTCAAGTCACCTAAAAGGCGAGATGGGTATTTGAAAGAGTTTAAGTATGTGGACGAGAATGGTATAACCAAGTCAGTTATGGCTTGGGTTCCACGTGATAACTAACCTATTTTCTTTCATGTGCAGGAGATCACCACAGGTCCAAACAACAAATGGTTCGTCGACAGTGAATGCTCCAGGCACATGACAGGCGAAAGAAGTCTCCTTACAGACTTCAAGGGTGGGAATCGGGGATTTGTATCATTCGCGGGAAATAAAGGAGGAAACATCACGGGTACCGGAGTGGTCACTAATGGGAAGATCAAGTTGGATCAAGTTTATCACGTTGATAAACTGGTTCACAATCTCATTAGTGTATCTCAAATCTGTGACAAGAAGAATTCAGTGTTGTTCACTGACACTGAAGCGTTAGTGCTAAAACCGGGGTTCAAGATTCCTTAAGAGTGGTTATTGATGCGGGCACCAAGGAAGAATGACTTGTACATGCTTGATATGAACAAGCCAGAGACTTCGATGGGGCCAATCTGTTTATTATCCAAAGCTTCGGAGACGGAATCAGTGTTGTGGCACAGACGCATGGCACACTTGCACCTAAGAAAAATGAACTATATAACGAAAAATGGATTGGTGCAAGGTGTGCCTATGAAGAGTTTTCAGTTTGAGGACAAGTGTCTACCATGCAAGAAGGGCAAACAACATAAGAAGACACACAAGTCCAAGACTCAGAACTCCATAATACATTCGATTTGTTGCATATGGATCTCTTCGGACCAATCAACAAAAGGGGTATAGGAGGTAGTTGGTATTGTTTGGTTATCACTGACGATTACTCACGATTTTCTTGGGTTTTCTTTCTAGGTACAAAGGACGAGACGACTTACAAGCTCATCGGGTTCTTAGACCAAGTGGAGAATTCCTATGGAACACGGGTTAAAAGGCTACGTAGTGATAATGGAACTGAGTTCAAAAACAATGTAATAGGTGTATATTGCCTCTCAAAGGGCATAGTGCATCAATTTAGTGCACCATATGAACCTCAACAAAATGGGGTGGCCGAACGTAAAAAACAGGACACTGATTGAGGTAGCTAGGACTATGCTTTCGGATTCAAAGCTTCCTACCATGTTTTGGGGGGAGGCAGTGAATACCGCATGTCATATTTTAAACCGGGTCCTAACTGTCAAATCTTTGAACAAAACCTGTTATGAAATTTTGAATAAACGGCCACCTAATTTAACTGGCTTCGAACCGTTTGGGGTACCATGCACTTTATTGCGTACAAAACATCAACCGAAGTTTGGTGAAAAGGCTGACGAAGGATACTTCCTAGGTTATGTGCCGAACTCACCAAACAAACGGGTTTTTAACAAAACAAATGGTACAGTGTAAATTGTGTATAACATTGAAGTCACAAGTTATACATATGAACCCCAAACAGGTCCGGAATGGATATTTGACTATGATAAATTATTTGAGTCATTTAACATTCCTTTGGATGAAAATGCAGGTACAATCGAAAAGGACATGGCGACGTTGCATCTGAATGACGATGGTCATACCTTTCCGAGGACTACATTTCAATCCACATCCGAGCCTACTTCGACTGAAGATGGATCTCCAGAAGTCGCTGATCCAGAAGCACATACAACTGAGAATCAGACTCAGGCAACAAATTCCGACTCTGTGGAAACTGTCCACGAGGAGGAAAATGTGGAATCTGAGGATGTTCCCCCATTAGGTGAAATAGGATCTAACTTAGGAGATAATCTAAGAGTTGACGAGATAGAGACCTCTAGGATCAACAAGAACCATCCTATAGAAAGCATCATAGGAAATCCTAACGAGGGTGTGAGGACTAGGAGTAGTTTAAATAACAACACAGTGTTGTTGTCGATGATAAACGACTCCGAGGCATATCATACCTGTCTCTATTCTTGTTTCATATCGCAAGTAGAGCCTAAGAATGTGCAAATGGCACTTAAGGATAACTCCTGGGTTGAAGCGATGCAGGAAGAACTCTCTCAGTTTAGGAAACTAGAAGTATGGGAGTTAGTTCCATTACCTCGAGGGGAAGTTGCCATAGGAACCAAATGGGTTTTTAAGTGCAAAAGAGACGATCGGGGTATAGTCACTCGCAACAAGGCTAGGTTAGTTGTAAAGGGTTTCAACCAAGAGGAGGGAATCGATTACAATGAGGTGTTTGCACCAGTAGCAAGGCCGGAAGCCATTAGATTGTTTCTAGCTTTTGCTTCCTTAAAGGGATTTAAGGTATATCAACTAGATGTGAAGAGTGCTTTCCTATATGGGAAAGTGAAGGAGCTGGTGTATGTAGAACAGCCGCCCGGATTTACAGATCCAAAATATACTGATAGAGTATATCGTTTAGATAAGGCTCTATATGGATTGCATCAGGCACCAAGGGCGTGGTATGAGACTCTATCCAACCATTTATTAGAAAACGGGTTTGAACGGGGTAGGATAGATAGTACGCTGTTCGTTAAGAGAAAGGGAGAACACTTCATCTTGGTACAAGTGTACGTCGATGATATCATTTTTGGATCATCAGACGAACAAATGTGCAAAGATTTCGAGAAGGTGATGAAGTCGAAATTCGAGATGAGTGCAATGGGAGAGTTAACTTTCTTTTTGGGGTTACAAGTTGACCAGAAGAAGGAAGGTATGTTTATCCATCAGACGAAGTACGTCTATGATATATTAGAACGCTTCGGGATGGAAGGAACGAAACTGACTGCCCATTTCAGCACGCCGATTCAAGTGAATCACAATCTCGGACCGGGTACTGAAAATGATACCGATGTGGTTCCGACGTTATATCGGGCCATGATTGGATCACTTATGTATTTAACTGCTTCACAACCTGACATCATGTTTGCTGTGTGTATTTGTGCGAGGTTTCAAGCTAATCCGAAGGAGATGCACATGAAAGCTGTGAAGCGGATTCTACAATACCTCAAGTCGAAACCGAAGCTGGGACTTTGGTATCACGCGGAGGGAGATCTAGAGTTGGAGGCGTTCACGGATTCTGACTACGGAGGATGCAGCTTGACGCGCAAATCAACAACTGGAGGTTGTCAATTCCTAGGAGGGAGACTGGTATCCTGGCAATGCAAGAAACAGACGTCGGTAGCCGTGTCAACGTGCGAGGCCGAGTATGTTGCTGCTGGTAGTTGCTGCTCACAGGTTCTGTGGATACAACAACAATTGCGGGACTACGGTTTGGCTTACACTCAAACTCCTATCAGGATAGATAACCAATCTACAATTGCTTTCACAAATAATCCAGTTAAACATAGTAAAACAAAGCACATAGACATAAGGCATCATTTTATTCGTGATTGTGCTGAAAAGAACTTAATCAAATTGGTAAAAGTGGCAACGGACGATAATAATGTTGATTTATTTACCAAAGCCTTTGATAAGTCACAGTTTGAATATTTAATTCAACTAAATGGAATGCGCAACCCAGAGTAATTTGACCTTAGTAGAAGTTTATTTCCTTTTATAGTTGTAGTATTTCATTCTTTTTATAGTAAGCCTGCTAATTTAGGATAGTTTCTATTTTTAGTAAGTTAGTAGGTTATCTTCTTTTATTGCTATTTCTTATGAAAAACAAAAAAAAAAGGAGAGAAAACCATAAAAATTAAAAAAAGGGAATATCAGAAAAAGAGTTAAGTCTTAGATGCATATGTTCAAAGTGACGAAAATTAGCACAGTCGTTACAAACTCTAAGTGTTTAGGCTTTCACACATAATACACCTAAAATTCTAAGTGTTATACTTTATTTTAGTTTGATGTGTTGGTAGGCATAATACATATAGGGAATCTCAAGGCTAATAAAATATTCAAGAAAAAGTCAAACGTGTCCCTAACCTAGATGTATGACCAATCAGTCTTAATTTTTATGTACAAGATATACAAACTTTGAGTCTAAATGAGGTATGCAAACTTTCTGGGGATGTATAGCAACATCAAATACATCTTAAAATGGAAAGAATAGAAAAATCATACAAAATTGAGAGTCAAAATCATGTAACTCTGTGGTACGTAAGTACAGACCTGTTGCCTCTGTTTTAATTCGGGTTAGCAAGATAAGTCGCTTTGTTGTACGTCGGTACAGACCTGTCACCGCTGTCTTGCTAGCTTTAAAAATAAACCTTAAGTCAAACTAAGACACTTTGTTGTATGAAAATACAGACCTGTGTCCGATGTTTGTCTTTTAAAGAAAGTTTGCAAATACCAACAAGTTAGAATCATTGTCTGTATGCCTTGATCATAAAAGTATGTCTATGTCTGAGTCACGTAAGATAGTTTCATGATAAATAAAAATGCCAAGAGATATTCCGAAATGTAGCATGTTTAAAGGGGTAAATACCAACAATCGGCTAAATGGGTATTTCACGAGAAACAATCAAAGGAATCAAAAATTCCTAAGTGTGAATGTTTAAGTACTGAAAGTGAGTATCTGACACCGCTATCTGATTGAACCTTTCTTTGACTATACTCACCAAAAATATTTTATTAAGTGTTTAGCATAGGTTGTAAATTTGAATAAATGTAGTTTAAGTCTAAGTTAAATTTTTGGTCAAAATTTTAAAATTTTGTTTTTACTTATTTTTATTTTATTTTTACTTTATTTTATTTTATCTTAGTTTATTTTATTTTATTTTATTTTATTTTTATTTTTACTTAGGAAAAAGGTCAAAAAGTACTGAGGGTGCATTCATAGTTGGATAAAATAAACACTGCGTGAAAATCTTGTGCTTAGGGTAAAAGATTTGGCATAGTTTATTCCGTTACACAATAAGGTTGAAAAGGTTGAAAAAGTTGAATTTATTTCAAAATTTTCGAAATTTTCAAAGTTTCTGGGGTAATTCGAGTTTAGGTTAAACTCGAAATTGGGTGATCTCGAATCTGTCAGTAGATTCGAAATTGGCCATAGACTCGAAGGTAGGTATTATAAATAGGTTAACAGTAATCGTCATTACTCCATCTGTTTTCGAATCTGTTCCTTCGAATCTATCTAGCGATCTCGAATCTATTTGCTCGAGTTTGCCGATTTCACAAAAACTACTATTTGTCGAGTTTCTTGCTTGTGGGTACGATTCTACTCCTAGATCTAGGTATAAAGAACTGGTTTGTACAAGATTTAAGTAGTCTTATACACCATTTAAGACAAAATCACCGATTTTTGAAGGTTTATTGGTCGAAATCTTGTTTTTCAAAATTACAAAGTTTGGACCGGTAAAGAGTCAAATTAAATGCAAATATCTGTGATTAGTAGCTAGTAGGGCTAATGAATGTGATTTTCTGAATCCAAAAAGGTTAAAATCATGGATTTTGGTGATGAGTTGGGCCGACTAATTCGAATCTGTTCCTGACCTGTTCCTGACCAGTCTCGAGTTTGTCAGTAAACTCGAGAAGGTCATTACATTCGAATGTGTCATCAAACTCGAAAAGGGATTGCTTCGAATCTGTTTGTTCCAATTTGTCATTTTATTTAAATTATTCAATTTAAATTTAATTAAGCTTGTAGAAATTCAATTGTGTTGGATTTTGTACTTAAACAAGTTCAAAATAAAACAAATTGAATTTAAACAAGTTTATTCGTTTTTAATAATCCTAATATTTTATCTATTGTGCATTGTGCAGACATGGCAGATAGAGTATTCGTGCCTAAGCATAATATGGTCATTCCCCCCGACCATCATATCCCTGAAGCGTAGGGTTTCCGACAGATGATGGATTTCCTAGTGGAGTCTAGGATTGCGTTCGCATTATCCCATAACATCCAAATTGTTATTCCCTATGTGCGGTAGTTTTATGAACATCTGCAAGTTGATTGTACCGTCACCCCAACTGTTCTAAGGACAAGGATAGCAGGACAGCCGTTGGTATTCTCTGCTGATATGCTTCGTCAAGTTCTGCAGCTAGGAACTCAGGAGGAAGAAAATGGGCCTATAGACTTTCCTTTGAGTATTAGGCAGGCTGCCTTTCTGAAGATGGGTTATAGCTTGGATGTTACTAAAGCATCCTATATGAAGAGTGGACTCATAGGTCAATGGAGATTTCTGGCGCATGTATTCATGGTATGCTTCGCGGCCAAGAAAGCGGGATTCGATTATATTGTATCGAAGATCCAATCCAGGATGATCGCATTGGTGTATAATCGGCGTTTCAGTTTTTCGGAAATGTTTTTCTCAGAATTTGTTCATCAAATCACTGCTCCGGAAAGAGAAAGATTGTTGCTTTACCCCCGATTTCTGATGATGCTCACCAGGCACTTCTTTCCGAATTTGCCGCAGCTAAATGAGATTCAAAGTGTAGCGGTTATCGACAAAAGGATTTTTGCTGATTGCTCTGCTCATAGAGGAAGGTTAGCAGTTCCGGTCGAGCGACCTTTGTTTGGAGCTGTAATAGACAGGAACTTTGTAGCACCGGATGATGCCAATTGGGTAGGTGAAGTGGAAGTTCAGCTAAGACAGCCACAACAACAACAACGACAACAACTGCGCCCTCAGCAACAGAGGAGACGCCAAAGATCTACCGCGAGTCAAACTCCGGCAAGTAGGCCTTCTACCAGTCAACATCAAGAGGCACAAGAGGCAGGGCCTTCAAATGCACAACCTGAATCTGAGCAGATAGCACAAACACTGGAGGAAATCTGGGCATCTGGGCCTCATGCTAATGAAGAGATAACTGCCTAGCTGGTTGATCAATTGCTAGAGCCTCCGGAAGGAGAAGATGATGTTCTTAGGGAAGTGGACGAATATCAACCTGAGCAGACCGGTAATGACATGTCATCGTCAGCTACTGAGACGGAAGATATGGAAGAAATAGAGGTTGAAGTTCCAGAGTCTGTCTCTGTAGAACCATCTGTTCAAATAGGTACCTATGGATCGAGGCTAGTGGTGAGTGAAGAAGCCTCACGGCGACGACCATCTCGGGAGTCTGATGACTCTGATTTCGAAGAAGAAGAAGTTGCCCCATTATTGACCTGGCAAAGGGCTAAGCGTCATTGCTTTATGCAGGGAGTTACCTCAGCTTCAGCTCCACAACCTGAAATTCCTCAGCCTCAGGCCCCTCAATCTACCATTCCACCATCACCACCACATGTTGAACAGTACATCCCATCACCCATCATTCCGACTCCAATACAATCCATTCCATCCACCTCATCCACCTACGCAGAAAATCAAAGGTTTTTGGAACTAAAAGATAGAGTTGACTTCCAGCAGGTTCAAATCTTTGGCCTGACTACGGCTATCGGTGAAATTCAGAAGCATAATGCAAATCTAGATAATGAGAACGCCGACCTGAAAAAGATTGTGGACAAGGTACAGGAAGAGAACTTGGAGCTGAAAACTTTTGTCGCTGATCAAGCAGCCGAAATAAGATCGATGCGCTCCCTGATTGAGCAGTTAATGAAAAATATAAAGGCTCAGGGGGAGACATCCTGCCGTGATCAAGTAGAGTTGCGCAGGGATGATAATGATGATAATGAAGATGATAATGGCAATGATCCCAGCACGCAAAGACAGAATGAGCCAGTAGATTTTTCTGCCGCTCAGGATGCTGAGACTCAGGGGGAGCCGAGTCAATCAGGAGCTGGAGTAGGTGAGGCTAGCTCATCAAAGTTCTCTGAAAGTGAAGTACGTGAGATAATTGACACATTGATGGATATTGATGAAGAGCCACTAGATTTGGAATTTGATTTTGAAGATGATGTAGAGGATTTGGAAGAGGGAGAGTTTGTGCCAGAAGATGTAGCTGATTGGAAATCTGATGAGGAGGTTGTGATAGATGAAGACGATAATGTAAATGAAGTAATCATTCAATCCCCGCCTGTCACAGAAGTATATGAGCATACTGATCAACATGTAATAGATATTGATGACATCAAAGTGGCTTCGGTAGATGTATCAAAAATGGAAGAGGCTGAAAGAGAGCCGAGCAGAGCTGAATTGCTAAATCTTTGGTTCCGCAAGGAAGAGAAGAAGACTGAGCCAAAAATAAAAAAGACGATGAGGATTCCAGGTGCAGAAAACTTCTCGGGAGGTATTATTAGCTGGTTCTTCGACAGGGAACTCCAGCTTTTTATTCCAAAGAGAAGAGATGGTCTCCAATACCTAAGGCGCAAGCTTAAAGCGTTCAATACATTGCCGAAGGCAGAGGTGAAGGAGCTAGCATGGAAAGAGTTAATCAATATCGGAAATGATCCCTATGCTGAAGTGATCGCTAAGATAGTAAGACGAGAAAGGAGATCTGGAAGGTTTGAGAGACTCCAACCGAGGTCTGGAAAAAGAGTAGAGGATATTTCAAGAATAGATCCTCATACACGACGACCATGGGCGAAAATAGTTTACAAACCTGTCAAATGCTTAAGAAGGGTGCCAATGAAGAAGATGCCTCAATATATTTTGAGCAACATGAAGTGGTGGTACCTTGATAATGAAACTGCTGAAGCTATCATGGAGGATCAAGACGACAAAGTTATTTTGAGAGTGTATGATCCTCTGCATCTGATGAATCTGTCAAAGGACGATCTGAAGAAGCTTCATGGCCAACATATCTTGTTTCATGAAGGATGGAGATCTGAAGCCAGAAAGTTCCAAAAAGTTGTCAGAGTATGTATAGATGCAGGTATATACGCAGGTAGTAGTATATATAGATCTAGTACTTAATCAAGTTGTAAATAGTTAGAAGCTATCGTCAAGGGGGAGTCTGTTGGTACACCCTGTGTGACGATAGCAGTCTAAGTGATCTAACATTTTGGTTTAAGTAATATTCAAAGTACTGAGTTTTAACGAGTGTTGGATATATATGTTTATATGTCTATATATGTTTGACAGTTATTGATTGTATGTTTGAACTTGATGTAACATATTACAAGAAGTTCAAACATAAAGTTCAAAGATAAATTCAAGCATAAGTTGAAAACATAAGTTTCAATACTTAGTTACGTATGTGAAAGAGTAAATTCGAATACTCTAAGGACTAGGATTCGAATCTAGATCAGATTCGAATGAGTCTCTTAGGTAGATTCGAATGTGCATTCTTATGCAGATTCGAGAGTGTCAAAGGGACAAACTCGAATGGGCCTTGGGCCTGATTCGAGTTTGGCCCATGGCAGACTCGAATAAGCCTCTATAATTAGGGATAGACTCGAATTGTTAAGGGACTTTTTGCAGAATTCGAGAGAGATTAAGCAAAAGGTGATTTCGAGTTTATCATCAATTTTAGTGTTGTTTCGGAGAGAATCAATTCGTAGGTGCGTCCGTTGTAGTTCGTACAGCTTATTGATAGTCTCCGTGTTCCTAGTGAGAGTTGTTTCCGTCTACCCGTTAACGAGGATTCCGCACTCGTTGACGGTTCCGCATCCAGATAGATCGTGTAGTGGTAGACCTTACATGGATGAGCAACGTCATGTCATAAGAAATAAGGCAAGACTGGTTGCTCAAGGTTATAGACAGGAGGAAGGTATTGATTATGATGAGACATTTGCTCCTATGGCCAGACTAGAAGCAATTCGTTTGTATCTAGCCTACGCTGCTCATAAGAGCATTAAGGTATTTCAAACGGATGTGAAGAGTGCATTTTTAAATGGAAAGCTGCAAGAAGAAGTTTATGTCAAACAGCCTCCAGGTTTTGAAAATGAACATCATCCAGGTTTTGTCTATAAGTTGGACAAAGCTCTCTATGGTCTCAAACAAGCCCCTAGAGCCTGGTATGACACTCTTACTGAGTTCCTTATGAGCAATGGGTATTCCAGAGGTAAAGTGGATACTACACTGTTCATAAATAAGGTGAAATCTGATATTATGCTTGTTCAAATTTATGTGGATGATATAATATTTGGTTCTACAAATGAGCAGTTATGCAAGAATTTTTCTTTACTCATGAAATCTAAATATGAAATGAGTATGATGGGAGAACTTACTTTCTTTTTAGGATTACAGGTTAAACAAACCTCAACTGGAATTTTCATAAATCAAAGAAAGTATACCTTAGATCTCTTGAAAAAGTTTAAATTTGATCAAAGTTCTCCTATTAAAACCCCAATGGCATCCAATGTAAAATTGGATGCTGATACCAGTGGCAAAGCTGTTTCAATAACAGTTTACAGAGGTATGATTGGGAGCTTGCTATATCTAACTGCTAGTAGACCTGATATTATGTTTGCCACCTGTCTGTGTGCTAGGTTCCAAGCTGATCCAAATGAATCTCATCTAGCTGCTGTTATAAGAATCTTTAGATACCTGAAGGGTACACCAGGTTTGGGTCTTTGGTATCCCAAAGACTCCAGCCTTGAACTAACAGGTTATTCAGATTCTGATTTTGCAGGCTGCAGGCTAGATAGGAAAAGCACAACAGGTGGATGTCAACTCCTTGGTGGTAAGTTGATAAGTTGGTGCAGCAAGAAGCAGAAGTCAGTGTCTACTTCTACTGCTGAAGCTGAGTACATTGCTGCTGGAAGCTGCTGTGGGCAGATTTCGTGGATGCAGCATCAGCTTGAAGATTATGGGCTTGTGTATAGGAAAATTCCTATTCTTTGTGATAACACAAGTGCCATAGCCATTTCCAACAACCCAGTTTTTCATTCAAGAACAAAGCATATTGAAGTCAGACATCACTTCATCAGGGATCACATCCAGAAAGGTAATGTGGAGGTAAGTTTTATTTCCACAAATGAACAGCTTGCAGACATTTTCACCAAACCTCTGGATGAAACAAGGTTTAATTACCTTGTCAGCAAGCTGGGCATGTTAAACAAAAGTGACTAAGTGTCCTCAAAGGTCAAAAACTGTGTATGTCTCACACTGATCAAGTTTCTCAGAACAGCTTAGACAGAACAGGCTCTGCGTGTTATGTACTTAGTCATTTTTCTGAAATCCTTGATCAGCTTGAACATACAACAGGCTGAACACAAACAGTTTACTCGTCCAGCCTGATCTACTCTGCTGGTCCGTTCTTCACTCTCATTCCCTCATACTGACTTACAAGATATTATCTTGTAACCTGCTCAACTATTGGACACAACCTGTTCCTACATAGTTGGACAGGCTGAGGGAACAGCTTGAAGAATGAACAGCTTGTGATGACTCTGCTCATCATAGGTTTGACCAACAGCTTAGACCAACAATTTCAATTACCTTTCTTCAAACTTAAGTTACTTAATTAAAGTTTTTATTTAACTTAATTACTGCGGATAATGTGGGTTACGTGTGTTAGTGATTAAAAAGGGCTCAAGTGGTCTGACAAACGGTCTGACATGGACAAACGTTCTGTTTTCCGTTAACGACCTTTTCAAATCAACCGGCCAAAACTTTCTCTCTCATACACACTCACATTCAAATCCTATAAATACCTCATACTGTTACATCTTCGTCTTCCTCACTACTATCATCTGCCCTCTAAGAACCCTAAATATTCGACTAAGTGTCTTGTGCTTCTGCTACTTTCTGTAGGTCCCGAGAGGTTCCCAAAGTATATAGCTTTAAGCTGTAGAGGGGGGGGGGGTGAATACAGCTATTTAAAAACTACACACTATTTTCTCAATGTTTGTATGTATTATCAACAAATTGTTAATTACAAACAAGCTTGAATGCGGAAATGTTCAAGCTGAGATGACAGATACAACAGTATATTCACTAGTCTAAGACAGACTCAAACTAGTTAACAATGAATACACTCACTAAGAAGCACTCACTGTGTTTACAAGACTCAGAGGAACAGCTTATGTAGGACAGCTTAGACACAAAGAAACTGTATTACACAATCAGACTTGCATGCATGACAAACACACTTGCACGTTCACTCTTGGTTTCAGCACTTAGCTTATTTTGGCTTGCATATTCTTTCTGACCTTAGAAGCTTCCTTTTATACTCACTCAGAGGATCTAAGAGAAACTTCTTCATTGGACGGAATGAAAAAGGAGAAGTCTTGTTTGAAAAGACAACATAACTTTTCTGCACTTTTCTGAAAAGCAGACTTGTCTTCATATGTGCAGAACTTTTGTCTTCTCACTTTGTCTACTGTTGCATTGCCTTTAACTAATTTAGGAATGTCAACTTTGCGTCTTTCTTCCGTGTAAAGGCCTATTTTGATATAAGAAAAAGGTCTGTCACCCTTTTTCAAATATCCTTTTGTCTTCATGTTGCAGAACAGCGTGGGCAGGTTGAGCAGTTCTGTTTTCCACTTTGTCTTCGACTTTGTAAACTGATCTTGTAGTCAAAAGCAATACATGATGACTTGGAAACGTATTCCATAAAGTGTTTAGCCTGTTCACAAAGAACAGGTTCTGTTCACAAAGAACAGAACACTTTAAAATTGCCCAGGCTGCTCACCAGTGTAGAGCAGCGTAGACAGTTTATGTCCTGCCTGTTCAGCAGAAAGAACAGCTTGGACAAACTGTCTTAGTTGCAACACATGCAACACATAGAACAGCTTTAGACTAATATTGCAAATCATCTTTAGGCTTTAATAAGGCATATAACAGGCCTTAAGTTCAACCTTCAAATGCATCAACAGGTTTGATTATAAATCTCCCCCTCAGATGTAGAACAGGTTTGACTGGGGCCTTTTTGTGCCTAACAATCTCCCCCTATTTGCAATAACCAGTCTAAGCTGGTCTTATCAAAAATCATTATATATTTTTACAGTACATTTTGCTGAATTGAAATTACAACATTACAGTAAAGTAAAAGATCAGTTTATATATACACTGATTCTTGATTTCATAAAACAACACATGTTTTTACAAGAGTACAACTAATGTACTAAAGTATTTTACAACTAATGTAAAAGAAAATATTACAACTTATGTAATGATGTACAACTAATGTACAAAAGTATTTGGACTGTTTGTGTTGGGAGCAGATAATGGCAAGCCTGTCCAACTGATGGACAGCTTCCATTCTTCACCTACCCAGACGGTAGATGGACTTCACTCCATTGGAGGGGGATCCTGGAACATCTTTTCCATTTCTTCTCTTGTATCCTCAAGTTCCTCAACTTCACTTCTGATGACCATGAACTTGGGATCATTGAGCTCTCCTCTTTCATAGAAGCCTCTGAGCTGATCCCAGACGGCTGCTCTCCATTTGCTAGACTGCCTAAATGAAACTGCAAGTCTGAAGGCGGCAAGTTGTCTCAGATCAACTTTGTACAGCTCTGAGGATCTTTGGAAGCACTTCTTCTGAGTTAGGGGATCTACAAAAAATGCCCCCAGCTCAGGTTCTTCAATAATCTTGCCATCCTCAAACTCTATTCCTTTAGGCAGACTATGATCAACTCCTTTATTTCAATGGCATAGTCGCCCTGTTCAATCAGTGTAAGGAGTAGCTCCATCTCTGTATCTTTCCTTGTTCTCCTGGCCTTTATTTTTGGATGTGTCACAATGACACCTTCACTAACTTCCTTAGATATCAGGCCAAGATCCTTTACTCTTTCCATCAACTTCTTGACATATGCCCTGATTTCTTTAGCAGTTTCAGACTTTGATTCACTCAGGGGAACTGCCAGCTCAATCCATTCCCTGTACCCCATCTGGGCTACATCAGTGTGGTCATAAGTTTCCAATTCTGGGCCTGTTGCACCCATCCTTGTTATTTTAAGCTTCCACTGACTGCCTTTCCTTGATACAGGGACAGCTTTGACAATTGCTTCCTTGGCTAGCCTTCTTTCAGCAACATCATGAAACTTTTTTCTAGCCAAGTTGTCAAAGTGGTATTGAGCTGTTGCATGGGGTACTGTTGATTTGGTCACAGAGACCTGAGTACCTTTCTCTACTTCCTTCTCTTTCTCCCCTGCTGATTGTCTAGCAGCTTCCATTATTTTCTTTTGCACCTCCAAGGTAGACATTTTAATTTTCTTTGCTTCTTGGAGTGCAAAAGATTTAGCAGCTTTGGCAGATTCTTCTTCCTTTCTCATGACCTCTAGGGCTTGAAGCTGTTCTTCTCTAAACTCAAAATATTTGTGCATAGGAAGACCCATCTCTTTGGCCCTGGCCTTGTGGAATCTGATTTCAGCTGCCTTCTGCTGTATGGGATCATCAGCTGCCTTTTCTTTTCCTTTAGCTGCTGCTGTAGTGACAGCAGCCTCAGGAATTTCCTCTTCTTCTTCTTCTTCAGTTATAATTAAATGCCTTCTTTTACTGCTAGGCATGTCCTCAGGAATGACTTCCTCCCCCTTAGACTAAGCAGGGTTTGGAGAGACAGCCTGAGTAGGCAGAGCAGCTTGAGAGGCACCTTCAGCTGTACCTGTTTCAAAGACATCTGCTGGCTGACCAGTGTGAGTTGCAGACACTGGTATCTCCTTAGGAGAAGAAGTTTTCTCCCCCTTAGACTTAGTCTTCGAGGCAGATGACTTCTCCCCCTTTGAAGGAGATGAAGCAGCGACTTCAACACCTGGTCTGCCTGAAGACACAAAGTCAGCAGGCTTGCCAGCAGGTTTAGCAGAAGGTTTAGGACCAACAAGGCTAGTCACTAAGAAAGCCAAGTTATCCTTCACCTCTGTAAGCTGGGAAAGACAGGTCTGAAGAGAAGAGGAGTGGGAATCAGCAAGGGATGTGAGCTTAACAATATTTTCCCTGTCAGACGCTGTGAACAGCAGAGTTTGCAGCTGTGCAAGATGAAGTTCTAGAGAATCTTGCACATCAGCAAGATCTGATGACACAGAGTTTGATAGGGAGCCAATTAGAGTTTGTAAGCTAGCCAGAGTGGCTGGAAGAGTAGAGTTGCAAGAAGTAAGAAGTGATGACAGCTATTGGGAAATGGCTGTCATTGAGGACACAGAGTCCTGCTGTACGGAAAGAATAGAGGAGAGGGAGGTGGATACATTTTGCAGCTGAGCAGTGAGTGCTAACAGCTGTGGAGAGGGATCAGGTTGTGGAGTGGTAGGGAAAGAGGCCTTGAACGAATCAAAGAACCCCTGAAGCTGTGCAGACACAGAGTCTGATATGATGGAGGGTAGAGAGTTCATGGTGTTTTCCAAAGAACCAACTTTGTTGGTCAGCAAAGAAAGCTGATCCTTCAAAGGCAGGTCTTTGGGAGATGGAGGTGTATGGGTAGATTGTTGTGAGTGGGTAGATGGAGAGGAAGATGATGAGGCTGGTGTTTGAGGATGTGATGGAGAGGGAAGAGAGACTTTGGACAGAAGCTCCATAGCCTGGGCAAAAGTAAGATGGCCCAGTTTGGAGGGGTCAAGGGGTCCTTCAGCAGCGGCTGTAGCTGCATCACCAGGAGAAGGGGTTGATGTTGAGGGCCTTTCAGATGCTGCTTGTGCTGCAACATCCTCATGAAGGCCAGTGGTGGTTCCCTCTGCAGTGCCTTGGTTTAAAGGCACCTCATCATTGGGAGATGGGATATGCATTTCAACATCAGCAGTGGTGAAACCTGCTGATGGAATTTGCATGGAGGGAGCAGCCTCACCAGAGGGATGGTGTGATCCCTGAGGTTCATCAGCTTGGGTTGTTGGTCCCTCAGCAGCTGTTTGGTGTAGAACAGCTGTATCATGGGGAGCAGAAGTTTGAGGCTGAGCTGCTGATTGGTCTATACCAGCAGCGTGGGCACCTCGTGCAGACTCAGGGTGTGAGGAGATATGAGTGGGGGACAGTGTGGACACAGTATGGAGTGGAGAGGACTCCTGTCTTTCAATATCCTCAGCCTGTTGGGAGGCTGGGATAGTTGATGTGGGTATCTCCGTTTGTACAACTGGTTCCTGTTGGGAGGAACCAGAGGGTCTAGGCTGACTCTGGGTAGACTCAGATTGGAGTGAAGCAGGCTCCAAATGAGCTGAACCTGCTCCCAAAATAGGAGAGGCAGCTGGGGTTGCTTCTTTTTCAACTGAACCCTGTTGAGAGGGAACAGAGGAGGTGGTTTTGTGGGCTGATTTCTTTTTGGCTAGTGATTTGCGTTGGTAATGAATGGATGATGTGGGTGATTGTGGAGAGGAGAGAGGATCTGTTTAGACAGGATGTGAGACTGGGTCAGGAACAGTGGGGCTGGCCTGTTCCATAGTCTCTTGTGCCACAAAGGCTTCAGGCTCAACAAATGAACCAGGGTGAGGAGCCTGCTCCTCCTCAGCCACAGAGGCTAAAGGAACAGACTCAGGCTGAGCTGTTTTGGCCTTCTTTTTCACAGGCCCAGCTTCAGCTGCCAGGGTCCTTTTAACAAGCTTGGACCTGGCTTTGGATTTTGTTACGGGAGCAGCAGCTTCTGGATCCACCCTCACATCAGAGGGTCCTTCCACCAAACCTAACAGCCTCCTTATTGGTGTGGATAGAGGAGGCTCATTTTGCAGGACTGGAGTATAGAAAACTCTATTCCCTATAACTGGGAATGCAGCAGTCTTAAGTAGAGGCTGAGAGTTATAGATATGCTCACCACAAACGTGTCTGAAAATGAGGCTCAGAAACCTGGGATATCGAACAGCAGCTGGTCTTGACTCTTGCTGCACCAGGTTCCTTAAATTCACAAAAATCCGTTTGGCCATGTCCATAGTAATTCCATCCACAAGATGCAGAACTACAGGGATTTCATCACGGCTCAGTTGGTCAAAGGACCCAACCTTGCTGCTGAAGCACATCACCACAGAGGTGAATAAGAAGCTGTAGGTAGGGGAGAGGTCCTTCCTGAACAGTGTTGCTCCAATTTTGGGTTCTGCTACACCACAGAAGCGTAGCAGATTTCCCATTTGCTCGTTCTAAGGCTGGGGCAGATCATATGACTCAGCAACAGGGAGATGAAGAACCTCCCTCAGAAGATCAACAGTTATCTCAATGGATTGAGTCCCATTAAGAATAGTTCCTTTGATGACCTTAGTGTTGGGATTGTAGGAGCATGTGTACCAGAATTCATACACCATCTCCTGGTACAGGACACCAGGAGTTGCAGTCATGGCATAGTTCAACAGATGAACTTGCAGAAACTCCACCATTTGATCGTAGCCTTTTCCCACATAGTTTTTGGGAATAGTGAGGTTTGCTACATAATTTGTGGGTTTGATGGTCAGCATTGTGGTGACTGATGAGTGTTTGACAACATCATCACCAACGAACACTGGGAGAAAGGGATTAGGGTTGTGAGCCATTTGGGAAGTTTTGAAGTGTGAAGAAGCAAAAGACACTTAGTCGATTTTTAGGGTTCTTGAGGATTTCTGGAAATGATGAAGAAAATGAAACAGTAGTTTGGTATTTATAGGATTTGAATGTGAGTGTGTATAAGAGAGAAGATTTTGGGCGGTTTGATTTGAAAAAGTCGTTAACGGAAAACGGAACGGTTTTCCATGTCAGACCGTTTGTCTGACCACTTGATTTCTGTTTAATCACTTACACACGTAATCCACATTATCCGCAGTAATTAAGTTAAATAAAACATTAATTAAGTAACTTGATCTTGAAGAAAGGTAATTAAAATTTTTGGTCTAAGCTGTTGGTCAACCCTGTGATGACCAAAGCCATCACAAGCTGTTCAATCTTCAAGCTGTTCATTTTTCAAGCTGTTCCTCCAGCCTGCTCTCTTTTGTAAGAGCAGGTTGTGTTCAATAGGTGAATCGGTTACAAAAAAACTTGTAAGACAGTGTGATGAAATGAACAGGTTGAGGATTGAACCATCAGAGCAGGCTGGACGAATAAACTGAATTTGTTCAGCCTGTTGTATGTTCAAGCTGTTCAAGTTTTTCAGACAAATGACTAAGTACAGAACATGTATAACCTGTTCAGTCTAAGCTGTTCTGAGAAACTTGAGCAGTGTGAAACATACAGCTTTTTAGACCTTTGAGAAACACTTAGTCACTCTTGTTTAACATGCCCAGCTTGCTGACAAGGTAATTAAACCTTGTTTCATCCAGAGGTTTGGTGAAAATGTCTGCAAGCTGTTCATTTGTGGAAATAAAACTTACCTCCACATTACCTTTCTGAATGTGATCCCTGATGAAGTGATGTCTGACTTCAATATGCTTTGTTCTTGAATGAAATACTGGATTGTTGGAGATGGCTATGGCACTTGTATTATCACACAGAATAGGAGTTTTCCTATACACAAGGCCATAATCTTCAAGCTGATGCTGCATCCACAGAATCTGCCCACAGCAGCTTCCAGCAGCAATGTACTCAGCTTCAGCAGTAGAAGTGGACACTGAGTTCTGCTTCTTGCTACTCCAACTGATCAACTTTCCACCAAGGAGTTGACATCCTCCTGTTGTGCTTTTCCTGTCTAGCCTGCAGCCTGCAAAATCAGAATCTGAATAACCTGTTAGTTCAAGGCTTGAGTCATTGGGATACCAAAGACCCAAACCTGGTGTACCCTTCAGGTATCTGAAGATTCTTTTAACAGCAGCTAGATGAGATTCCTTTGGATCAGCTTGGAACCTAGCACACAGACAGGTGGCAAACATAATATCAGGTCTACTAGCAGTTAAGTATAGCAAGCTCCCAATCATGCCTCTGTAAGCTGTTACTGAAACAGCTTTGCCACTGGCATCAGCATCCAATTTTACATTGGTTGCCATTGGGGTTTTAATAGGAGAACTTTGATCAAATTTGAACTTTTTCAATAGATCTAAAGTGTACTTTCTTTGATTTATAAAAATTCCAGTTGAGGTTTGTTTAACCTGTAATCCTAAAAAGAAAGTTAGTTCTCCCATCATACTCATTTCATACTTAGATTTCATGAGTAATGAAAAATTCTTGCATAGCTGCTCATTAGTAGAACCAAATATTATGTCATCCACATAAATTTGAACAAGCATAATGTCAGACTTCACCTTCTTTATAAACAGTGTGGTATCCACTTTACCTCTGGAGTACCCATTGCTCATAAGGAAATCAGTAAGAGTGTCATACCAGGCTCTAGGGGCTTGTTTGAGACCATAGAGAGCTTTGTCCAACTTATAGACAAAACCTGGATGTTGTTTATTTTCAAAACCTGGAGGCTGCTTGACATAAACTTCTTCTTGTAGCTTCCCATTTAGAAATGCACTCTTCACATCCATTTGAAATACCTTAATGCTCTTATGAGCAGCGTAGGCTAGATACAAACGAATTGCTTCTAGCCTGGCCACTGGAGCAAATGTTTCATCATAATCAATTCCTTCCTCCTGTCTGTAGCCCTGAGCAACCAGTCTTGCCTTATTTCTAATGACATGACCTTGCTCATCCATCTTGTTCCTGAAAACCCATTTTGTGCCAATTATAGTTTTACCTTTAGGAGCAGGGACCAGCTTCCATACCTTGTTTCTCTCAAACTGATTGAGCTCTTCCTGCATGGCAGTGATCCAATTGGCATCTTTTAATGCTTCATCCACCTTCTTTGGCTCCATCAGTGAAACAAAGCTAGAGAACATACAAAAGTTCCCTAAGCTGTCCCACCGAGTTTGTATCCCTTTGTTGATGTCACCAATTATTTGATCATTGGGGTGACATCTTATCCACTTAGGATCATTTTTCAATGATGATTCTCCTGAGTTGTTAACATCTTCAGCAGGTCCGGTTGAACAGTTCTCAAGATTTTCAGACACACTGTTGTCTTGAGCCTGTTCACTTGTTGAACATGTCTGATCACTGTTGAACATATCAGCAGAGGAACTGGGAAAATCAGCATTGATAGGTTCTGGACATGCAGTTGTAATTAAGTCAGTACATTTATTCATACAGGGTGTATTGACATAGTCATCATCATGTCCATCATGATTAACAGGTTCCACACTGGGTGTAGTGGAAGCTTTTGAGTCCTCTTCATTGTTTGAATGCATCAGATCATGAAAGTTAAGTTCTCCTGAAACTAATTCAGGAACAGCTTTGGTGGAAGCATTCTTGGACTCTTCAAAGGTGACATTGATAGATTCATCTATCACCTTTCTTTTGTTGTTGTATACTCTGTAGGCTTTGGAGATAACAGAGTATCCAACAAACACACCTTCATCAGCTTTAGGTTCAAACTTTGACAGCTGGTCCCTTTGATTCAGAATGAAACAGGGACATCCAAACACATGGAAATAACTGACATTTGGCTTCCTCCCTTTGAGCAGCTCATAGGGAGTCTTGTTGAATCTTTTCACCACTAATGATCTGTTTTGGGTGAAGCAGGCAGTGTTAACAGCTTCAGCCCAAAATGATGAAGGTAAACCTGATGTACACAGCATGGTTCTGGCAGCTTCAATGAGAGTTCGGTTTTTCCTTTCAGCAACTCCATTTTGTTGAGGAGTTCTTACAGCTGAAAAGTTTTGAGTGATTCCTTTCTCTTCACAGAAGTCTTCAAGAGTACTGTTTCTGAACTCAGTACCATGATCACTTCTAAGCTGCTTTACTTGGGCAGAGTTCAGCATTTCCATCTTTTTGACAAATCCAATAATCTCTCTAGCAGCCTCTCCTTTGCTCTTTAGAAAGATCACCCATGTGTACCTGGAGAACTCATCAACCATTACTAGAGTGTGTCTTCTTCCTCCTAGACTTGGGATATTAACAGGTCCAAACAAGTCCATATGGATTAAGAAGAGTGGAGTATCAATAGAGAAATTATGTTTGGATTTAAAAGATGTTTTCCTCTGCTTGCCTTTCTCACAAATAAAGCTGTGCATAAATCTATCCTTAGCAAAAGTATAGAAGGCAAACCTGTCACCAACTCTTTTCTTACAGAGTTTGTTTGATGTTTGAAGTTCAGATGTGACAGTCTTCTGTGCCATAGCCAGTTTAGATCAGCATTTGTTCTTGTGAGAAAACAGGTTTCAGTTGTGGGGTCAGCAGAATGCATATCCACAACACATACACCTTTCTTTCGTTGAGCACATAGCACAACTTTGCCTTGGGGATCCAATATGTAACCCAGGGGCTCATCAAAGTTAACCTTGTAGCCAGCATCACACAGTTGGCTTATGCTGACAAGGTTATGTTTTAGCCCAATCACATAGGCTACTCTTTTGAACACTGCAGCACCAGCTTTAAGAGTTCCATATCCCTCAGTGGATCCCTGTACATTGTCACCAAAGGTGACTTTTGGCCCTTTTTCAGGCCTGAGTTCACTCAGCAATTCTTTACAACCTGTCATGTGCCCTGAGCAGCCACTGTCCAAGTACCAAACCTGGGAAGGTTGTTTTTCCTTATACATCATAGTAGGATTCCAGTTCTCTAAGCTGCTGAAGGCTTCAGCTTCAGCCATATCTTGTTTGAAGCTGCTTGTTGATGGGACATCAGTGTTGGCCACCAGACATTGATTGTCTTCTTCATCAGATGATGAATCAGAGTCCTCCCAGTAACATGTCTCTGCCATGAGTCCCTTTTGGCGATTGGAAGATACTGAGTTTTCCAATTTCCTTAGCTTAGCCATGGCCATAAGGTACTTAACCCTATAACCATCATCCTTATTTGTCTTGTATGGTTTGGATGACTGACCAACAGCTTTTGACACACAATCAGCAGCTATATGGCCAGTTTTGCCACATTTGAAGCACTCATCCTTGGATTTATCAAATGCCTTCTTTTTGCCAGCACCTGAACTTCCTTGCAGCATGTTTCTTCCAAACCTTTTCTTGTTGAACCTTTTGACAAGCATAGCTATCATTTGCTCATCATCTTGTTCAGCCAGATCTGCAGTATCTTCTTCATCTGACACCTCCTCCTTGTCATCATCCTGTTGATCAGGTTGAGTGAACACATCACTCACCTGATTTACAGGCTGTCTCACATTTAGCCACAAGGGCTGCCACCTCTTTTGGGACCATTTCCAAGGCATTTCTCTTTTTGTTGCCTTGACTGTTCATTCATTCAGTAAGGATCCATAACAAGATTGGACCAGATCCATACTTCTAATTAGTACCTGAGTTCCTAGAATTGTTTGGAAGTAGTTCCACTTTCAGGTTAGAATGTTCCAAGAAATTTATCACGCAGGGTAAAAAAGACTATCCTTAGTGATCCCAAACAGCCTTGAGATATTCGAACTTGAGCAGTTAAACTTGGTGTAGTTCAGTGGAGAGGTCTCCTTTGGTTTAGCAAAGAAGAGTTTCATAACCTGTCTAAACAAATTGTTTGATTCCTGTTTTCCAGTGTGATTGTGGGTTCCATCATTAGACGGTACACAAAAGTATCCCACATCTTTTTGCTGTCTTCATTTCTCAACCTGTTTGAACACATCAAGGAGAGAAATGACCAGGTTATTCCTGGCCTTTGCATCCAGAGCCAGCCAGTCTCTTGTCTTCATCAACCATTGAGCCTTTAGCTTTCTCAAAGGTCCTGATTTTAGGAGAGCTCCTTCAACCGCTGGAAGTTATAGTGTAGTAACAGAGTTGTCACATAGGGACCCTCCATAACATCTCTGTAGTTGTGCAATCCAGATTCTCTAAATAGAGCATCATCTGCACTTCCAACCAGAGAAGTTTTTGATGATTAAATTTTGGAGGTTTTTCCATAGAAGCATTGTCCCATAGTTAAGAGGAAATGCAGCACTGTTGTCCATGGAAACTTGGGGAGATGAGAGATCTAGAATGACACACACTTCTAAACTGGCTCTCGATACCAGTGAAAGGTCCCGAGAGGTTCCCAAAGTATATAGCTTTAAGCTGTAGAGGGGGGGTGAATACAGCTATTTAAAAACTACACACTATTTTCTCAATGTTTGTATGTATTATCAACAAATTGTTAATTACAAACAAGCTTGAATGCGGAAATGTTCAAGCTGAGATGACAGATACAACAGTATATTCACTAGTCTAAGACAGACTTAAACTAGTTAACAATGAATACACTCACTAAGAAGCACTCACTGTGTTTACAAGACTCAGAGGAACAGTGTGGCACCCTAGCCACAACAACCACCAATTACAATGCACCCAGGATTAATCACCAACATACAATAACATAATGATCTGATAACCTAAATTAAGTGCGGAAGCATTTAAAACATAATTAAAGTAGTGCAACAAGTGTTAAACACCCTACGGTGCTATAAGGTATCACGTCTAAGTCTACACACCCATACAATTATTACAATCATCCAGAATATATTACAACATTTTCCAAATCACGATTACCGATTAAATAGTGCCGAGTCTCCCAAATCTTCCAAACGACCTAACTAGAAGGTCCAGCAGTAGATTTTCCTTTGCCTGTAAAAATACAACAATTGGGGAATAAGCGGATGCTTAGTGAATACAGAGATTATGCATTTTATAAATTTTTATGAAGCCCAAGGATAACACAGATGACCAACATGGGATATCCTCTTCGTACACAAAGTACGGACCAGAGTCGCAGCCCCTTCGAGCTCAAAGCTCGGCATTTAAACATACCATCTGAGACAAACGTACGATCGGGGATGACATACTGCCTACCGGGCCTAGGAGGGATCAACTCCAGGTCATATAGCACAGTAACATCAGAGTAATCGATGCGACCCACCGGTCCATCACTAGATGCACAACAACCGAAAGGACATTGCCAACAAGTAAGAATGTGCATCTAAATCTACGCAAGTTAGTTAGAATTCCAAACAATCAATGAAACAACAGTCTCAGCAGGCAAAGCTTACATAAAACAAATATTAAACATGCGAAATCTACTGTACTCACAGTGGGTGCGTAATTATCTTTTAACCGATATTATTTCTCTTCGGGCTTTCAACCGGATCCACCAAGTACCCCACTGTGGGTTAAACAACACCACAAGGGACCTGTTATATCAATTACAACAATTCCTCATATCATTAACCGTTTAAATCCATAAAATCAAGTTTCGTAAGTTTGGCGATATTTTCCCCCATTTCGGGTACATATCTAAATTCGAACTATAACTAAAGTTCGAACCCATTTCATGTTCATACATTATCTTTGAATAACTCTTGCCATTCTATGTGTTGTTTATAAGTTTCATTCAAAATATACAAGTTTAGAGAGTATATTTCTCAATTTTAGGCATTAAACTCGAATTTAATGGGTTAGATTCGAAACCATGCATCAGATTCGAATTCCCCCTTAGAATCTGATGGTACACATTCGAATCTAGGCATAGATTCGAACCCCCCCTTAGAATCTGATGGTACACATTCGAATCTAGGCATAGATCGAACCACCCCTTAGAATCTGATGGTACACATTAGAATCTAGGCATAGATTCTAACCACCCCTTAGAATCTGATGGTACACATTCGAATCTAGTACCAAACTCGAGTTTGTTCTTGTATTTCGACTCTGTTCTTGACATATTCGAGTCTGTTCATCATTTCAACTTAAATCCTTCATTTCTAAGGCTAAAATCACTAATATATCATGTATAATACCTAGTTTCGATTCTACTATGCATATATTATCATATTCCAGCAACATTTCAAGCAAAACAAGCTCAAATTCGCACAAAACAACAGATTCGAATTCTAGTTAACTTCAAAACCGAAACTATAAACTTAAAAGATTCGATTCTTACCTCAATTCGTATGAAATCAGAAATCTGTTTGTAGATTGTTGTTGTATTCCTCGATACCTTTCCGTTAACGTATAATTCTCGATAATCTGACGGTCGGTTTGTGAGATAACTTAGAGAGATGTAGAGAGAAAAATCTTAGAGAGAGTGTGTAAAATGAAAAATGAAGCCTTTTACCCTTTTTATACAACTTTTGTCATTTTTGCACATTTCACCACTCGACCTAACCGATTCCATAAAATACTGATTTAATCTTAGAATTATCATAAATAACTTTTAAATTCATAATACTCCATAAAATTGATCCTGAGTTCAATTTTCTTAAAAGTAGCAACAAACTTGCTAAATATCCCAAATACATAATAATTGCTTAATTTTAACTTAAACATATATTTTCCACTTAATTAACCAAAATACATTAAAATAAATCCGAGGATGTTACAGCATGGGCTCCACCACGCTCAACTTCGTCCTCGAAGTTACTCGGATTCAAACAGTTTCGGATACTTTCTTAACATTTCTGACTTAGTTTCCCATGTATGATTTGCTCCCTTATGATGCTTCCATCGTATAAGCACCATTTCTATCTCTTTGCTCCTCAACTTCTTCATCTTAGTATCCAATACACATTCCGGCTCTTCAACATATACTAACCCTTTATGATTTCTAATTCATTATAATCAGCCTAATCTTCATTACCAGTTGTGAAGATTTAATAAAGATTTCTTCATGAATTACCAAGTGCTATTTCGACATTTCCTTAAATAATTATAAATGAGATAACAGATTCCTAACTTTTCTGTTATTCTCAATGAACCAACTCACCTCAGTGCAAATTTTATCTCTTTTTCAAAACAAGTAGTACACCTCATCGGTGATACTAATAAATATACTACATCGTTTCCCTCAAAACTGATTGGTTTAGGTGTCTCATCATATATTCCGATGTGGAAATAGTCCATTCATTCTGAGCTTCTATCAGTTGTCAGTAAGCTGTACTCATAGCTATATGTGTGTTTAATCCCACTTATAACACAAACCAAGAGTTGAAAATGAAACAACTCTTCTATTCTGACATAATCGAGTCTAGAATACTATAACAATATTAATAACCTTTCCCACGTACATCTTGTGCAAAATCTTTCCAATAATAAACTTCTTGAGTCTGTATATAAAATATACTGAATAATCAAGTTGTCTACAATCTACCAATCGTAGAAAACTTCTTAAATCTGTAATTACTGCAAGACAGATTCCAAATTCTCAATCATTCCTCTTTTAACAGAATCCTCCGAGATCCAATTCCAGAAATCACATACCACAAATTATAATCTATTGTAATCAAAATTCACGTTTTGACATATTCAACTTAAAACTTATACCCGATGTCATCGATAAATTACAATTACCGATTTCCCCCATCATTGAATAGACAAATCTCTATTCATGAGTCCATAAAACGGTTGGGGTGTTACTTAATCAAAAATATCGTGACCAAGACTCGTAGTGCTCATAAATATCCTGAAAGCCAATTTGCAGACATTCCCTTTTCGGACCTCAACTAGATATATCCCATTCGTAGATAATCTTAGAAAAATAATTAGGCTCTCAGCAACTAATTGAATAATCATATTTCTCGGCAGCGGATATTTATTTTATTATAGTCAATTTGTTTCAAACACTTTAATCTATGCACCATTCAGTAAGATCACCCAAAACAGCGAATAACAACTTTTGGAGAAGCTCCAGAATTTCAAGTCAATACCAACTTTTCCACTGTCTTTCAGTTGCCACACCCAGACAAGTCTTCCCATACACATTTTAGGAAACATTTGGGACCAACAGGCGCATCGGCCACAGTTCTCGAGTTCAATCTGGTATCAATAGGCATTACATCAAGACTCACGACCTAAGCAATCAGCTTTCGGATCGGGACCTAAACAATCATCATTAGACATTGATCCCCACTTCTCCAATACTCATATGTACAATTTTTCTCGCCTCCTTTCGGCGAAGTTATCTTTATTATTCCTTCATTGCAAACTACATGCGTCTTGTCACATATATTTAATAAGTTCTTTCTAATTATCGTATCAAATCACCGATCTCTATTGAAATCAAGTCAAGATTGAGTACTACCTCCTCAATCACTAAAGGACAATCATGATACACATGATCTACGTTAACTAATGTGTTACTTAACAATTTCAACATCAATCTCAACTATCAACTTAGTCCAAAAGACTAACATTGATTGCACAAATGCAGTAGTTACGATTTAATTAATTGGCACCAGAATTTAAACAAAACTCATGACCACCTCCGAATCTCTTTTAGATTCCGAATCGTAGTATTAGACCTTTCTTTACGGTATAAGCAAATTTCATTACTGTCCAAAGTCTCTTTAACTTTCTTATTGATAAATTATCATATACTATCCTCAAGTAGCATTATATTTCCTTTTTGACATTGTCATTCTTATTTATAATGTCGACATCTTCTATATTTATTACGTTACATTCACTAAATGATATCGGAGTAAGATCCAAATTTGAAGACTACATCTTTAATTTTCTAAGGTGCGACTATGATATAGGTATTCTAACTCGGCTAATGTGTTACTAGTAACTTCTATGTCAAATCTAGCCAGTAACTTAAACAGCGTCATGACTGGTCGTTTGTTCGAAACAGTAGACACAAAAGGCTTGTTGATATCAGAATTAAACATCATTATTGCAAGCATAACTTTAACTTATAAACGTACCCGCATCCACCTCCGGGTTTTCCCTAGCTTCCTCCACGGTAATCTGAAATGCACTAGTCTGTCCCCTTTTTGGCTGGTTCCGGCGGTTGACGGAACCACCACTTGATCCTCCAAATGATCGAGTCGACGATGGTGCAGCAGCAGCTGGATCGTTCCTTCTGCAATTCCTACTGTAGTGTCCCCATACACCACACTTATGGCAGGCATCCGATCTTCGTGGGCATTCACTTTGGTATTGGCCCAATTCTCCACAGCAGAAACATGCACGAGCATGACCAGGAGAACTAGACTGCCGACGATAAGACTGTGGTGGCGAGTACTGTGATGATCGTGCAGAACCAGAGTAGCCTCCTTCACGTTGACGTTTCGGCGGTGAAGGTTGAGTTGGGTTAGTTGAAGCAGCATCAGCAGACCCCATCACATATCCTGACATAATCAGGATCTGTTCTACATTTCTAGCAGCTTCCAGCAGACTAGCAAACGTGGGGTAACGTACGTTGCTCATCACCCTTCGGATTTCCAAATCAAGACCAACCTCAAATCGAGTAACTTTTCTTTCTTCTGTATCAACTTGATGAGGCGCAAACAGACTCAGCCTCGTGAATTCTACAGCATATTGGGACACAGTCTTAGTCCCCTGTACCAGTGCCATAAACTTTGCTTCCAACCTCCGGCGCTCATCAACCGGACTGTACTGCTGAGTGAATAGGTCCTTGAACTCAGCCCAAGTCATATCAGAAACCTTCTCTAACGTCAACGCATTCACCATTGCGTTCCACCACACGATGGCATCATTCGTGAACATAGCAGTTGCATAACGAACCATATCATTCTCAGCACAATCGCTGATTCGGAATGTTCTTTCAGTAGCTGTTATCCATTCCAGTGCGGCAACAGCATCCCCTAAACCATTAAACTCTACAGCTCCGTTTCCTTTGAAATCCTTAAAACGACAACCTCGGGGTTTGTTAGATGACCCAGTGTTGTCATCTTGTTCCTCATTATTTCATCCTTCCTTCTCCTTATTCTTTCTTTTATCCTCTCTTCTCTTAGCATCGGCCTCATCTCGAGCCCGAAACTGATCTTGTATCATTTTATTCTGCTCAGCCATCATGGCTAGCATCATCTCTCTGGCTTCTTCAGGTGTCATTCCTCCTCCAGACATGTTCTGTAATATAAACATATAATTTGTTTAGCAACATGTCATAAACTTAAAGACACCATTCATTTGTCCCGTATGATAGTCAATCTCTTATAATTACTAGATCGTAACCTATCTTAGTTCAGATCATTACTTAAACCACTACATATCATTACCTAATGTTTGAGATCAAGACCTCACGGACTCTTGAATCTCAAACAACTGCTCTGATACCATCTCGTGTGACACCCTTGCCACAACAACCACCAATTACAATACACCCAGGATTAATCACCATCATACAATAACATAATGATCTGATAACCTAAATTAAGTGCGGAAGCATTAAAAACATAAATAAAGTAGTGCAAAAAGTGTTAAACACCCTACGGTGCTATAAGGTACCAAGTCTAAGTCTACACACACATACATTTATTACAATCATCCAGAATATATTACAACATTGTCCAAATCACAATTACCGATCAAATAGTGCCGAGTCTCCCAAATCTTCCAAACGACCTAAATAGAAGGTCCAGCAGTAGACTTCCCTTTTCCTGTAAAATAAAAATCAACAACTGGGGAATAAGCGGATGCTTAGTGAATACAAAGATTGCGCATTTTATAAGTCTTTATGAAGCCCAAGAGTATCCCGACGACAAACGTCGTATACTCTCTTCGTACACCAAGTACGGACCAGAGCCGCAGCCCCTTCGAGCCCAAAGCTCGGCATTTACACATACCATATGAGACAAACGTACGATCGGGGATGACATACTGCCTACCGGACCTAGGAGGGATCAGCTCCAGGTCATATAGCACAGTAACATCAGAGTAATCGATGCGACCCACCGGTCCATCACTAGATGCACAACAACCGAAAGGACATGCAACAAGTAAGAATGTGCATCTAAATCTACGCAAGTTAGTAGAATTCCAAACAATCAATTAAACAACAAGTCTCAGCAGGCAAAGCTTACATAAAACAAATATAAACATGCGAAATCTACTGTACTCACAGTGGGTGCGTAATTTATCTTTTAACCGATATTATTTCTCTTCGGGCTTTCAACCGGATCCGCCAAGTACCCCACTGTGGGTTGAACAACACCACAAGGGACCTGTTAAATTAGTTACAACAATATTTCAAGTCAAAAACCGTTTAAATCCATAAAACCAAGTTTCGTAAATTTTGCAATATTTTTTCCCCATTTCGGATCCATATCCAAATTCGAACCTCAACTAAATTTGAACCCATTTCAAGTTCACACCTTGTCCTTTGAATAACTCTTGGTATTTTAGGTGTTGTTTATGAGTTTCATTCAAAATACTTGAGTTTAGAGAGTAGATTTCTCATTTTTAGGCATTAAACTCGAATTTCGGGGGTTAAATTCGAATTTCCTTCGAATTTAATGACTAAATTCGAATCCCTAAGGGTAGATTCGAACCATATTCGAATCTATGGCATTAGATTCGAATCTATGGTTGTAAACTCGAATTCCTGCTCGAATTTAGTACAAAAATCGAGTTTGTTCTTGCATTTCGACTCTGTTCTTGGCATTTTCGAGTCTGTTCATCCTTATAACTTAAATCCTTCATTCTAAGGCCTAAAATCATGAATATATCAAGTATTATACCTAGGTTTGATTCTATTACACATATACTATCTCATTCTTGCAAGATTTCAAGCAAAATCGGCTTTAAATCGCATAAAAATGACAGATTCGAACATATGTTTTTCAAAACCAAAACACAAAATCTTAAAAGAGTCGATTCTTACCTTAATCCGTATGAAATCAAAAATCCAACCGTAGATTGTTGTTGTACTCCTCGAGATCTTTCCGATGACGTATAAATCTCGATAATCGGCCGGTCGGTTTGCGAGATATCTTAAAGAGATGTAGAGAGAAAATTCTAGAGAGATAAAGTAGTGAGATAGTGTAAAATAGAAAAATGAAGCCTATTGCTCTTTATATACAACTTTCGTCATTTTTGCACATTTCACCACTCGAACTAACCGGTTCCATAAAATACTGATTTAATCTTAGAATTATCATAAATAACTTTTTAATTCCTTAATATTCCATAACAATGATTCTGAGTTCAATTTTCTTAAAAATAGCAACAAACTTCTAAATAACCCAAATACATAATAATTGCTTAATTTTAACTTAAACATATATTTTCCACTTAATTAACCAAAATACAGTAAAATAAATCCGAGGATGTTACAGTTGTGGACATGCAATCTGCTGATCCCACAACTGAAACCTGTTTTCTCACAAGAACAAATGCAGACTTAAACTGGTTATGGCACAAAAGGCTGTCACACCTGAACTTCAAGAACATCAACAAACTCTGTAAGAAAGAGTTGGTGACAGGTTTGCCTTCTATGACCTTTGTTAAAGATAAACTCTGCACAGCTTGTGAGAAAGGCAAGCAGAGAAAATCATCATTTAAATCCAAACATAACTTTTCTATTGATACTCCTCTCTTCTTAATCCATATGGACATGTTTGGACCTGTTAATGTCCCAAGTCTAGGAGGAAGAAGATACACTCTAGTAATGGTTGATGAGTTCTCCAGGTACACATGGGTTATCTTCTTGAAGAGCAAAGGAGAGGCTGCTAGAGAAATTATCGGATTTATGAAAAAGATGGAAATGCTGAACTCTGTCCAAGTGAAGCAGCTTAGAAGTGATCATGGTACTGAATACAGAAACAGTACTCTTGAAGACTTCTGTGAAGAGAAAGGAATCACTCAAAACTTTTCAGCTGTAAGAACTCCACAACAAAATGGAGTTGCTGAAAGGAGAAACAGAACTCTCATTGAAGCTGCTAGAACCATGTTGTGTGCATCTGGTTTACCTTCATCATTCTGGGCTGAAGCTGTTAACACTGCCTGCTTCACCCAAAACAGATCCTTAGTGGTAAAAAGGTTCAACAAGACTCCTTATGAGCTGCTCAAAGGGAGGAAGCCAAATGTCAGTTACTTCCATGTGTTTGGATGTCCCTGCTTCATTCTGAATCAAAGGGACCAACTGGCAAAGTTTGAACCAAAAGCTGATGAAGGTGTGTTTGTTGGCTACTCTGCTATCTCCAAAGCCTACAGAGTGTACAACAACAAAAGAAAGGTGACAGATGAACTTATCAATGTCACCTTTGAAGAGTCCAAGAATGCTTCCACCAAAGTTGTTCCTGAATCAGTTTCAGGAGAGTTAAACCTTGATGATCTCATGCATTCAAACAGTGAAGAGGACTCAAAAGCTTCCACTACACCCAGTGTGGAACCTGTTAATCATGATGGGCATGATGATGATTATGTCAATACATCCTGTGTGAATAAGTGTACTGACTTAATCACAACTGCATGTCCTGAACCTATCAATGCTGATTTTCCTAGTTCCTCTGCTGATATGTTCAACAGTGGTCAGTCATGTTCAACAAGTGAACAGGCTCAAGACAACAGTGTGTCTGAAAATCTTGAGAACTGTTCAACAGGACCTGCTGAAGCTGCTGATAACTCAGGAGAATCATCATTGAAGAATGATGCTAAGTGGATCAGATGTCATCCCAATGATCAAATAATTGGTGACATCAACAAAGGGGTACAAATAAGGTGGGACAGCTTAGGGAACTTCTGTATGTTCTCTAGTTTTGTTTCACTAACGGAGCCAAAGAAAGTGGATGAAGCACTAAAAGATGCGAATTGGATCACTGCCATGCAAGAAGATTTCAATCAGTTTGAGAGAAACAAGGTATGAAAGCTGGTCCCTGCTCCTAAAGGTAAAACTATAATTGGCACTAAATGGGTTTTCAGGAATAAGATGGATGAGCAAGGTCATGTCATAAGAAATAAGGCAAGACTGGTTGCTCAGGGTTATAGACAGGAGGAAGGAATTGACTATGATGAGACATTTGAACCTGTGGCCAGGCTAGAAGCAATTCGTTTGTATCAAGCCTATGCTGCTCATAAGAGCATTAAGGTATTTCAAATGGATGTGAAGAGTGCATTTTTGAATGGGAAGCTGCAAGAAGAAGTTTATGTCAAGCAGCCTCCAGGTTTTGAAAATGAACAATATCCAGGTTTTGTCTATAAGTTGGACAAAGCACTCTATGGTCTTAAACAAGCCCTAGAGCCTGGTATGACACTCTTACTGAATTCCTTATGAGCAATGGGTATTCCAGAGGTAAAGTGGATACCACACTGTTCATAAAGAAGGTGAAATCTGATATTATGCTTCTTCAATTTATGTGGATGATATAATATTTGGTTCTACCAATGAGCAGTTATGCAAGAATTTTTCATTACTCATGAAATCCAAATATGAAATGAGTATGATGGGAGAACTTACTTTCTTTTTAGGATTATAGGTTAATCAAACCTCCACTGGAATTTTTATAAATCAAAGAAAGTATACCTTAGATCTCTTGAAAAAGTTTAAATTTGATCAAAGTTCTCCTATTAAAACCCCAATGGCAACCAATGTAAAATTGGATGCTGATGCCACTGGCAAAGCTGTTTCAGTAACAGCTTACAGAGGTATGATTGGGAGCTTGCTATATTTAACTGCTAGTAGACCTGATATTATGTTTGCCACCTGTTTGTGTGCTAGGTTCCAAGCTGATCCAAAGGAATCTCATCTAGCTGCTGTTAAAAGAATCTTCAGATACCTGAAGGGTACACTAGGTTTGGGTCTTTGGTATCCCAAAGACTCAAGCCTTGAACTAACAGGTTATTCAGATTCTGATTTTACAGGCTGCAGACTAGATAGGAAAAGCACAACAGGTGGGTGGCAACTCCTTGGTGGTAAGTTGATAAGTTGGTGTAGCAAGAAGCAGAACTCAGTATCTACTTCTACTGCTGAATCTGAGTACATTGCTGCTGGAAGCTGCTGTGGGCAGATTCTGTCGATGCAGCATCAGCTTGAAGACTATTGGCTTGTGTATAGGAAACTTCCTATTCTGTGTGATAACACAAGTGCCATAGCCATCTCCAACAATCCAGTATTTCATTCAAGAACAAAGCATATTGAAGTCAGACATCACTTCATCAGGGATCACATTCAGAAAGGTAATGTGGAGGTAAGTTTTATTTCCACAAATGAACAGCTTGCAGACATTTTCACCAAACCTCTTGATGAAACCAGGTTTAATTACCTTGTCAGCAAGCTGGGCATGTTAAACAAAAGTGACTAAGTGTCCTTGAAGGTCTAAGACCTTGTATGTCTCACACTGCTCAAGTCTCTCAAAACAGCTTAGACAGAACAGGCTATGCATGTTTTGTACTTAGCCATTCTTCTGAAATCCTTGAACAGCTTGAACATACATCAGGCTGAACAAAAACAGTTTACTCGTCCAGCCAGCTCTGATGGTCCATTCTTCACTCTACTCATTCCCTTACACTGATTTACAAGACATTATCTTGTCACCTGATCAGCTATTGGACACAACCTGTTCCCACATGGCTGAACAGGTTGAGGGAACAGCTTGAAGAATGAACAGCTTGTGATGACCCTGCTCATCACAGGTTTGACCAACAGCTTAGACCAACAGTTTTTAATTACCTTTCTTCACAATTAAGTTACTTAATTTCTGTTTTTATTTAACTTAATTACTGCAGATAATGTGGGTTACGTGTGTTAGTGATTAAAAGGGGCTCAAGCGGTCTGACAAACGGTCTGACATGGACAACCGTTCCGTTTTCCGTTAACGACCTTTTCAAATCAACCGCCCAAATGTCTCTCTCTCATACCCTCTCACATTCAAATCCTATAAATACCTCATACTATTTCATCTTCGTCCTCCTCACTACTATCATCAATCTCCTAAGAACCCTAAAAATTCGACTAAGTGTCTTGTGCTTCTGCTACTCTCACTTCTCTCAAAATGGCTCACAGAAACAACCCCTTCTTACCAGTATTTGTTGGTGATGATGTGCAAAAACATTCCTCATTCACCACAATGCTAACCCTCAAACCCACTAACTACATTGCCAACCTCACAATCCCCAAAAACTATGTGGGGAAAGTTATGACCAAATGGTGGAGTTTTTGACAGTTCATCCGTTGAACTATGCCATGACTGCTACTCCTGGTGTCCTGTACCAGGAGATGGTGTACGAATTTTGGTACACTTGTTCCTACAACCCCAACACCAAAGTCATCAAAGGGACTATTCTCAATGGGACTCAGACCATTGAGATCACTATTGATCTTCTCAGGGAGGTTCTTCATCTGCCCGTTGCTGATTCATATGACATGCCTCAGGCTGAAAATGAACAAATGGGCAATCTGCTACGCTTCTGTGGTGTAGCAGAACCCGAAATAGGAGCTACGCTGTTTAGGAAGGATTTGTCTCCTACCTACAGTTTTCTGTTTGCTTCAGTGATGATGAGCTTCAACAGCAAAGTTGGTTCATTTGACCAACTGAGCCGTGATGAAATCCCAATAGTCCTACAGCTGGTGGATGAGACTACCATGGACATGGCTAAGTGGATCTTTCTGAACTTGAGGAACCTGGTGCAGCAGGAAACAAGACCAGCTGCTGTTCGATACCCCAAGTTTCTGAGCCTCATATTCAGACACATTTGTGGTGAGCACTTGTACAACTCTCAGCCCTTACTTCATACTGCTGCCTTCCATGTAATAGGGAATAGAGTTTTCTATACTGTTGTTCTACCAAATGAGCCTCCTCTGTCAACACCGATGAGGAGGTTGTTAGGATTGGTGGAAGGACCCTCTGATGTGAGGGTGGATCCCGAAGCTGCTCCCAAGAGAAAATCCAAAGCCAGGTCCAAACTTGTTAAGAGGACCATGGCAACCACTGAAGCTGGGCCTGTGCAAAAGAAGGCCAAAACAGCTCAGTCTGAGCCTGCACCCTTAGCCTCTGTGGCTGAGGGGGAGCAAGCTCCTCACCCTGGTTCATTCGTTGAACCTCAAGCCTCTGTGGCTGGTGCCTCTGTGGCACTTGAGACTATGGAACAGGTCAACCCACCTGTTTCGGACCCAGTCTCTAAACCTGTCCAGTCTGCACCTCTCATCACCTCTCCACAATCACCCACTTCATCCATCCAATACCAACGAAAATCCCTAACCAAAAAGAAACCAGCCCAAACACCCAGCTCCTCTGTTCCCTCTCAACAGGGTTCAGTTGTAAGAGAAGCCACCCCTGCTGCCTCTCCTATTTTGGGAGAAGGTTCAGCACAATTGGAGCCTGCTTCACTCCAACCTGAGTCCACCCAGAGTCAGCCTAGACCCTCTGGTTCCTCCCAACAGGAACCAGTTATACAGAAGGAGATAACCACCTCAATTATTCCAGCCTCCCAACAGGCTGAGAATATTGAAAGACAGGAGCCCTCTCCACTCCATACTGAGTCCACACTGTCCCCTACTCAAACTTTCTTACACCCTGAGTCTGCACGAGGTGCCCACACTACTGGTATTGACCAATCAGCAGTTCAGCCTCAAACTTCTGCTCCCCATGATACAACTGGTCTACACCGAACAGCTGCTGAGGGACCAACAACCCAGGCTGATGAACCTCAGGGAACATACCATCCCTTTGGTGAGGTTGCTCCCATGCAAACTACATCAGCAGGTTTCACCACTGCTGATGTTGAAATGCATATCCCTTCTCCCCATGATGAGGTGCTTTTACACCAACGCACTGCAGAGGGAACACCCACTGGCCTTCATGAAGGTGTTGCAACACAAGCAACATCTGAAAGGCCCCCAACATCAACCCGTTCTCCTGATGATGCAGCTACAGCCGCTGCTAAGGGACCCTTTGACCCCTCCAAGCTGGGCCACATTACTTTTGCCCAGGCTATGGAGCTTCTCTCAAATGTTCCTCTTCCATCTCCATCACATCCTCATACACCAGCCTCATCATCATCTTCTCCCTCCACCCAATCTAAACAGTCCACCCATACACCTCCATCTCCAAAAGACCTGCCTTTGAAGGATCAGCTTTCTCTGCTGACCAACAAAGTTGGTTTTTTAGAAACTACTATGACATCTCTACCCTCTCTTATTTCAGACTCTGTGTCTGAACAGCTTAAGGGATTCTTTGATTTGTTCAAGGATTCCTTCCCTGCCACTCCTCAAACTGATAATTCTCCACAGCTGCTTGCACTCACTGCACAGCTGCAAAATGTATCCACATCCCTCTCCTCCATTCTTTCACTACAACAGGACTCTGTGTCCAAAGACAACTATTTCTCAACAGCTGTCATCTCTCCTAACTTCTTGCAATTCTACACTTCCTGCCACTCTAGCCAGCTTGAACACACTCATTGGCTCCCTATCCAATTCTGTGTCATCAAACCTTGCTGATGTGCAAGATTCTCTTGAACTCCATCTTGCACAACTTCAAAGTTTGCTGTTCACAGCTTCTGATAGGGAAAACATTGTCAAGCTGACCTCCCTTGCTGATACCCAATCCTCTTCTCTTCAAACCTGTCTTTCCCAGCTTGCAGAGGTGAAGGACAACTTGGCATTCTTAGTGAATAGCCTTGTTGGCCCCAGGCCTGCTGCCAAAACTGCTGGCAAGCCTGATGACTTCGTGTCTTCAGGCAGACCAGGTGTTGAAGGTGCTGGTACATCTCCTTCAAAGGGGGAGAAGTCATCTGCCTCGAAGACTAAGTCTAAGGGGGAAAAAACTTCTTCTCCTAAAGAGAAATCAGACCTGCAATACTCACTGGTCAACCAGCAGGAGCATCTGCAACAGGTACAATGGAGGGTGCCTCCCACGCTGCTCAGCCTACTCAGGCTGAATCTCCAATCCCTGCTCAGTCTAAGGGGGAGGAATCTATTCCTGAGGGCAGGCCAAGCAGCAGAAGGAGGCATCTGATTCTAGACGAAGAAGAAGAGGAGGAAAGTCCTGAAGCTGCTGTCACTACAGCAGCTAAAGGAAAAAAAAAAGCAGCAACTGATCCCCAACAGTAGAAAGCAGCAGAGATCAAATTTCACAAAGCCAGGGCCAAAGAAATGGGTCTTCCTATGCACAAATATTTTGAGTTTAGAGAAGAACAGCTTCAAGCCCCGGAAGCTTTAAGGAAAGAAGAAGAATCTGCCAAAGCTGCTAAGTCTTTTGCACTTCAAGAGGCAAGGAAAGTCAAAATGTCCTCTCTGGTTGTGCAAAAGAAAATATTGGAAGCTGCTAAGGGATCAGCAGAGGAGAAGGAAGCAGAAAAAGAAAAAGGTGCTCTGGTCTCAGTGGCCAAAACTTCAGTGCCCTCTGAAAGAGCTCAGTTCCATTTTGACAACCTGACAAGAAGAAAGTTTCAGGATGTTGCTGATAGAAGGCTTGCCAAGGAAGCAATTGTCAAAGCTGTGCACATATCAAGAAAAGGCAGTCAGTGGAAGTTAAAAATAACCAGAATGGGTGCAGCAGGCCCAGAACTAGAAACATATGACTACACTGATGTTGCACAAATGGGGTACAGAGAATGGATTGAGCTGGCAGTTGCTCTGAGTGAGTCTAAGTCTGAAACTGCTAAGACTATCAGAGCATATGTAAAGAAGCTGATGGAGAGAGTGAAGAATCTTGGCCTGATCTCTAAAGAAGTTAGTGAAGCTGTCTATGTGACACAACCAAAAATAAAGGCCAGGAGGACAAGGAAAGATACTGAGCTGGAAGAACTCCTTATGATGATTGAACAAGGAGACTATGCTGTGGAGATCAAAGGAGTTAACCACAGCCTGCCCAAAGGAGTGGAGTTTGAAGAAGGCAAGGTAATTGAAGAACCTGAGTTGGGGGCATTTTTTGTAGATCCCTTAACCCAGAAAAAGTGTTTTCAGAGAGCTTCAGACCTACACAAAGTTGGTCTTAAGCAGCTTGCAGCCTTCAGAATTGCCAACTCCTTCAGACAGTCCAGCAAATGGAGAGCAGCCATCTGGGATGAGCTGAGAGGTTTTTATGACAGATGTGAGCTTCAAGATCCAAAATTCATGTTTCTCAGAGTTGAAATTCAAGATCTGGAAGAAACAAGGGAGGAACTTGAAAGAATATTTGGAGAAGGACTGCCACCTCTAGTACAATGATGTCCATCTACCAATCAGGGTAGGTGAAGAATGGAAGCTGTCCATCAGTTGGACAGACTTACCATTATCTGCTCCCAACAACAACAGTCCAAAATCTGATGTACATTAGTTGTACTTTATTTACATATGTTGTAATTTTCTCTTTTGCATTAGTTGTAATATACATCAGTACATCAGTTGTACTTTTGTAAGAACATGTGTTGTTCTAATGTAATCAAAAATCAGTGTATATATAAACTGATCTTTTACTTTATGTTGATGTTGTAATTTTATTTCAACAAATGTAATGTAAAAATATATAGTGACTTTTGATAAGGCCAGCTTAGACTGGTTATTGCAAATAGGGGGAGATTGTTAGGCACAAAAAGGCCTCAGTCAAACCTATTCTGCATCTGAGGGGGAGATTATTAATCAAGCCTGTTGATGCTTTTGAAGGTTGAATTTAAGGCCTGTTATATGCCTTATTGAAACCTGAAAATGATTTGCAATATCAGCCTGAAGCTGTTCTATGTGTTGCATGTGTTGCAACAAAGGCAGTTTTGCCCAAGCTGTTCAGTCTGCTGAACAGGCTGGACATAAACTGTCTACGCTGCTCTACACTGGTGAGCAGCTTGGGCAGTTTACAAGTGTTCTGTTCTTTGTGAACAGAACCTGTTCTTTGTGAACAGGCTAAACACTTTATGGAATATGTTTCCAGGTCCTCATGTATGGTTTTTGACCACAAGATCAGTTTTCAAAGTCGAAGACAAAGTGGAAATCAGAACTCCTCAGCCTGCCCAAGCTATTCTGTTACATGAAGACAAAAGGATATTTGAAAAAGGGTGACAGACCTTTTTCTTATATCAAAATAGGCCTTTACAAAGGAAGAAAAACACAAAGTTGACATTCCTTATATAGTTAAAGGCAATGCAACAGTAGACAAAGTGAAAAGACAAAAGTTCTGCCCACATGAAGACAAGTCTGCTTTTCAGAAATGTGCAGAAAAGTTTATGTTGTCTTTTCAACAAGACTTTACCTTTTTCATTCCGTCCAATGAAGAAGCTTCACTTAGATCCTCTGAGTGAGTATAAAAAGAAACTTCCAAGGATTGAAAGATTAAGCCAAAAAGCTAAGTGCTGAAACCAAGAGTGAACGTGCATTCAAAGTGAGTCTTTCATGCATGCAAGTCTGCTTGAATAAAACAGTGCTCATTGTCTAAGCTGTTCTTGTTCAAGCTGTTCCTCAGAGTCTTGTAAACACAGTGAGTGATCCTTAGTGAGTGTATTCATTGTAATTAGTTTAAGTCTGTCTTAGACTAGTTAAACATACTGTTGTGTCTGTCATCTCAGCTTGAACCTTTCCGCATTCAAGCTCGTTTGTAATTAACATTTGTTGATAATACATACAAACATTGAGAAAATTGTGTGTAGTTTTTAAAAAGCCGTATTCACCCCCCCTCTACAACTTAAGGCTATATACTTGGGATATATTTTGGGACCTACAATGTCCAACTCATTTTAGACGTCAAGTACCTGAAATGAATGCTTTTGTACCTTATCCTGCTAAGAGAATTCGTAAAAAGAAAATAAAAAATGTTGCATCATCGGCCTCCACAAAAAATAAGACTTGTACTTTGCCTAGGCCCAAAACCAAAGCAAATGTCAAACAAGTCTCAAAAAGTCAAAAACCAAAGGTAATTTCATCACCTAAGGATCCAAAGCCTGTTAAATCCAATTATCAATGGATTCCAAAAGGCTCTCCATTTGGTCGACACATAACTACAAAATGGGTTCCTAAGACTGCACACGTGCCATATTCACCTGAAACACCTAACCCAAAAGGACCCATCTTAATATGGGTACCCAAAGTCGTGTGATTTTAATGCAGATGGTTCTTGGTTACTTCAGATCAAGACCCGAACTTCACTGAATTGGCTTCCAGTTATCATAGGCTAGGACCCGTTCTTCTACTTGTCGGTTCTGCTTAAACCGACACGCTTGGCTTCTGTGCACACGGTTTGAATGTTAATTTATGATGGATCTGTTTAAATGCCAATAGATTTTCATTGTATGTATTCTTTGTTTTCAGGCAAAATCCATCTGGTATATGAATTCGGGTTGCTCTAAGCATATGACTGGGAGAAGAGAATTGTTGTCCAACATTGTAGAACAATATTGTGGGACAGTCAAATTCGGGAACAACCATCATGCCCACATAAAAGGATACGGGATTTAGGTCTGAATAATCTAGTCATCAATGATGTTGACTATGTTGAGGGATTATCACATAATCTGTTTAGCATAGGACAGCTCCGCGATAAAGGATTAGAAGTTACATTTAGGGCTAAGAACTGTAGTGTTAAGAGTATGGATGGTAAAGAAATATTATCCGGGTCCCGTAACTCTAACCTTTACACCATCAATGTAGATAAGCTTATGGTTAAGGATAACATTTGCCTTCTGTCAAAAGCCTCTTCAAAAGACTCTTGGTTTTGGCATCGTAGGCTATCACATCTGAACTTTGAGAACATCAACAAGCTGGCTGCAAAACAACTGGTGAAAGGACTCCCAGAACTGAGATATGATAAAGACCATCTATGTGGAGCTTGTGAGAAAGGAAAAAATGAAAAGATCATCTCACAAATCAAAACCAGAACCATCATCGAAGAGAGTGTTAGAGCTACTTCATATGGATTTATGTGGACCAATGTGAACTCAAAGCATAAATGGAAAGCGATATGTGTTGGTTATCGTTGACGACTATTCACGATATACCTAGGTTAAATTCTTGCGATCCAAGGACAGCTCAAGAGATCATTGATTTTATTAAGAGTGTCGAAACCCAACAGCAGTTGTTCGTTCAATCAATCCGATCTGACAACAGCATGGAATTCAAGAACTCGGTAGTAGAGGATTCCTTCGATCCAAAGGTATTCAACATCAATATTCTGCTGCTAGAACACCTCAACAAAATGGAGTCGTAGAAAGGCATAATCGCACCCTTGTGGAAGCTGCACGTACAATGCTGACTTATTCAAAGCTACCTCCGTTCTTGTGGGCCGAAGCCGTGTCAACTGCTTGCTACACGCAGAATCGCTCCATAATCCATAAGCGATTCAATAAAACTCCATATCAACTCTTTTTGAACAAAGTACCTTTTATCAACTACTTACGTGTATTTGGTTGCAGGTGCTACGTGCTTAATGACAAAGACAACCTCGGAAAATTCAACGAGAAGACGGATGAAGCGATCTTCATTGTATACTCATCCAACTTGAAGGCATATCGTGCATTGAACACTCGTACCAGAGCAGTCAATGAGAGTGTGCATGTCACATTCGATGAAATGGCTGAACTGGCACCCGAAGTTGATCAATCAAGACCACGCATTACACCAATGCCTGGAGACTCTTCTTTTCAATCTACTTCTTTTTCTCCTTCTTCTTTAGTTAATTTATTTGATCCTTTTTATGTAGAATTTTTTGGTCCTACTATTAATACTTCTAATGTTTCTTCTTCTGTAATTAACACATCCAATGATTCAATTGCGCAACAAACTCCATCTGATTCCTCTAACACTTTATACCCACATCCATCCACTTCATCCACCAATACATCTGCAGCTGAATCTACTCCAGAAATACCCTCACACACAATGCCAAACATCAAACCTACATCTGAGCACCTTGAACCGGAACCGGAACCAGTGGATCTATAAGAACAAACGAGACGAAAACGGTATTGTGGTAAGAAACAAAGCTAGACTTGTCGCCAAAGGATACTAACAACAAGAAGGGATAGATTATGACGAGACCTTCGCTCCAGTTGCACATATAGAAGCAATCAGAATCTTCTTGGCGTACACGGCACACAAAGATTTCAAAGTGTACCAGTTGGACGTCAAGACAGCCTTTCTTAACGGTGAACTTAACGAAGAGGTGTACGTTGAATAACCACAAGAATTTGTTGATGCACATAAACCTGACCATGTTTATGTGCTAGACAAAGCCCTCTATGGTTTGAAACAAGCACCTCAAGCATGGTATGACAGTCTCTCTATTTTCTTATCTCTGCTGGTTTCAGCAAAGGTGTGGTGGACACAACATTGTTCACAAAAAGGGAAGGCCCGCACATAATGCTGGTCTAAATATATGTCGACGATATTATATTTGGATCTACTGACAGTAACTTATGTAAGGATTTTTCATCCCTCATGGAGTCCAGGCTCGAGATGAGTATGATGGAGGAAATGAATTTTTTCCTCGGATTACAAGTCAAACAACTTGAAAATGGGATTTTTGTGAACCAGTCGAAATATACTCTTGACATTCTCAAGATGTATAAGTTAGACTCTTGCACGAGTATCGCAACTCCCATGGCTTCTAACTGTAAGTTAGACACCGATCCTTCTGGGAAAAGTGTCGATAATACAACTTACAGAGGGATGATTGGATCCTTACTGTATCTTACAGCCAGTAGACCAGATATAATGTTTACAACATGTCTTTATGCTCGTTTTCAAGCCGACCCAAAAGAATCACACCTAACTGCGGTAAAATGCATTTTTCGTTATATTAAGGGTACACCCGATCTTGGTCTCTGGTATCCAAAGGGAACCAGTTTTGATCTTACTGCCTTTTCATATGCTGATTTTACAGGTTGTAGAGTTGATAGGAAGAGCACATCAGGCGGGATGCAGTTCTTGGGAGACAGACCGGTGAGTTGGTCCTCTAAAAAGCATAATTGTGTTTCAACATCCACAGCTGAAGCTGAGTATGTAGCAGCTGCAAGTTGTTGCTCTCAAGTGCTGTGGATGAGAACACCATTACGTGATTATGGGTTCTCGCTCACCAACATCCCAATCTACTGTGTTTCTAGAAGTGCGATTGCTATTTCTTGCAATCCCGTGCAACACTCACGAACAAAACATATAGATATCAGGTATCATTTTATTAAAGATCACATAGAAAAGGGAACAATTGAATTATATTTTGTAGGCACAGAATATCAACTTGCTGATATTTTTACTAAAGCTTTAGACGAACCTCGTTTTCAGTTTTTAGTGTCATATATCGGCATGCTGAATCCACCTTCTAGTTAAATATCAGACATTTTCTAAAATAATTCTATTTCAAACATACGAGTTTGAAATTCCTTCTAGATAATAACTGTTATTTAAATTTAAGGGTTGTGTCACAAAATTAAATTTCAATTTTTTCCTTATCTGTGTACATTTGTAATAATTAATGATCCTGACAAATTGCCATATGAATTGTTCATCATTGAGTGGGACACTTACTTTCCCAGGTTTTCTGTATCTTAAAAGGTCTAAAAGGTTCGATAGTTTAAATCAAAAGGAAAAAGGATATGTGTTTAATTGAGGGGGAGTATATATATTTAGGATGTTAGTTTACGTATTGTGTCGTTTTTAATTTCTCTATAACATTAAGTTTTTAGGTTGTTTACATTTTTAAATTTTAATTTTAATGCCATATGTTAGAAAAACACAAAAAGATTTTAATTTTTTTTTTAATAGTTCAAAAAGTCAAAAATATTTTCTATTTCTTTTATTTTTGTCTTAGCTTAATTTTTAAAGAAAATCACAAAAATAATTTTTAATTCACTTTATGTTGCATTCAGTCATTACATTTTGTCTTGATTGTGGTTTTTAAAGAAAAACCAGAAAAACTCAAAAAAAAAAATTTATTAGGCTTATTTCTTTAAAATTTTAAGTTTGTTAAAATAATTTTTGTTTTCTTTATTTTGGCCCACTTTGTTTAAATTCTTAAAAATGGCTGGCCCATTATGTGGTGGAAAAGCGCGGCGGATCCACTCAACCCGACCTGCCCCGCCAATTTAAATAGGCGGGTCATGGGTTTCTTCTCACCTACGCCTCTTGGATATTCTTCCTTCTCTCTCAAACCGTCGACCACCACCGCCTAACATCCATTATCCGTCGATCAAGCTCCAAAATCCATTGTTTTTCCTCCTTTTTCTTGCATTTTCAACCTTCTGCATCTTCAGGTAACCCATTTCATGCTTTATTTCAGTTTCTAACTTCATAAATAGTGTTTTTAATTTTCGAAATATCTTAGGTTTTTTCATTCGGTGTTTGGTAATTTTAGCTACTTTAATCTGTTATTTTTAGCTTAGTGTAGTTATATAAAATGTTCATTGCATGTTTTTACATTAGGATTTGCATTTTCATGCATTTTTATGTAATTTGTTAACTGTTCACGTTGAATGTGCATGAACCATAAATGATGGATAATATTCTAAGTCCAAACTTCGGACCATCCGAACTTCGGATGACATCCCTTGGAATATTTTCACATGTTTTAATTGGCCCATCCGAATTCGGACCACTGTGCATCCAATTCGGACCACTATGCATCCGAATTCGGTCCTTATCAGCATTGTTCAATTTTCAATTATTTTTCAAGGTATTTCCATTTTCACCACTGTGCATCCGAATTCGGTCCCCATCCTTAAGATTATTCCTTCATTTTTTTCATCCGAATTTTGGACTGAACCGAATTCGGATCACTGTTCATCCGAATTTCGGCTCATTCAAATTTCAACACTTAGTATTTTTTTAAAATTTTTCCATTTTTGCATTTTTATCAAAAATCAAAAATCCCAAAAATATTTCAAGTCCTTTGCACTATTGATTAGAGTTAGGATCAGTGTTTGAATGAGATTGTCTATTCTAACATTGGTCTCTTAACGATTGACTTTGGACTTTATTCAGTAGAATTCACATTCTACTGATAAAGACCCGATGCTTTAAACAAAATAGACAGTTTCTATTTCACGTTTATCCCAGACTTAGTATCAATGTTTTATTCTGTTAAGTCTGCTGTTCTAACACTGCTGCATGTTTACAAGACTCATGGAACCCGAAATCGTTCTAACCCTTCCCCATTCACCTCTCCCGAATAATAATGCCCAACTCCCTGAGGAGTCCATCCTATCCCAATCCCAATTTGACGAGTTTGCCCCCCCCCCCCCCCCCCCCCCCCCCCCCCCACAATTGGCAACTTGACATTTCCACCCTCCGTCATAAAGCCGAGGATATCTCCTTTGATATCCTCAAAGGCCACCCACTCTTCTACTCCCTCACCACCGCTAAATCTGTCCCTTCCATATACCTCCAACAATTCTGGCATCATCTCACTTTCGTGTCTGATGCCGAACCCCACTTCACATCTACCATAGACTGTGTTCCAGTCAAAATCACCCTCCAGATATGCCTTTGCACTCATCCCTTCCCTTCTAGAAACCCTTGATGAGATAAAATCACTCGGATATGATGGCCCACTCTCAAAGCAATCTGAATTCAGAACAAAGAACCTTCAAGCACACTGGAGGGTTCTGTTTGATATTATCAACAAATGTTTCACTGGGAAACATTTCGGCCACGACTCTGCGTCAATCCAAGTTCTTTCCATGTTTGCCGCATTCGCGTTCGACCGTCACTACGACTACGCGGCATTCATTTTTGAGGACTTGAAAAGAGCTATTTCAAAGATAAGAACCAAGTGCGGACGTAAGTACATACCTTTTCAAAGGTTTCTTCAACTGATTATCCAGTACGCCATGGACAACGACGATGACATTCATGAACGTCCAGAAGCAGACATATATGTCACAGCCGCACTTCAACGTTTAAACATCCCAAAGGGCAATCCAAGTGTACCGGTAATGACGATTCCACTGTCATTGTTACAACAAGCTGTTCAAAGCGAGCGGGTAAGGGAATATATAAGGGCTTTCTATCCAGATGAGGCTCAGTCAGAACCGACTGAGCCTAACCAATCCGAAGGTGAGGCAAGAGTGACTGAGTCTGAGGGAGCAGAGGTGGCTGTACAACATATTCTGGGTTTGGGTGAGAGGGAGCTGTCTGAGGCGAGGGAGGGAGATGAAAGTGAGGAGGCAGAGGCGGCCGATTCTGAACGGACCGTCTACGTCCAAATGAGAGGTCATGAAGTTGCATCTGAGGGAGATCTTAGCCCCCAAATCCGGACAACCATTCATAAGACCATCCGTCCAATGGTCGAAACAACCCCTACCATCCACTTGGTATCCCCTCAAAGGGATATCACTTCATTCCACAGGGATACTGCACATACTCCATCACCCTCTCACTCGGAGAGTCGTGACGTTGAAATAGGTCACATGTCGCCCCCAGTGACCATCCTTCGCTCGACCACAGCTCACTCCCCACCCCCACAAACACAGCACGACGCCTCCGTGGTGTCCACTCCCGAACGAGCTTCCTTCGTGGCGGCTCCAGAAACTTTCAGATCTGAGCATCCCGTAGTGAAGCCTGAAGTGACGGAAGGAAGACCTGATGTTGCCACACAAATGCCGTCAACAGCAGGCCATCCCGGGATCAATCTCGAGATGTTAACAGCAGCTCTCCGTGCTGCTGGTGTTGTCACCCGGGCTGACCTGGACGCCCAAAACGAGGCTGTTGAAGAACGACACACCGCCCTTCCATCATTCATCAAGGGTAAGGGTGTTGCATCTGAGGATCTGCCACCACTGGGTACCCGATCAGTCCAAGCTCAAATTTTGGAGTTATCTAACAAGATGGATGCGCTTACAAGGCTAATTTTACAAGTCCAAGAGCAGATCAACACAAGAATGGACCGTTTAGAATCTGCAGTAATAGAGCTCCAATGCCGTCCTCAGGCTGACTCACATAAAAGAAAATATGACGATCAGGACAACCCTGATCACCATGAGGGGAGAAGCGACGAAGAGTTCAGTCTGAGGACCTGATGATGATTGTAAGGGGAGCAGAATCAGAGGGAGCAGATATACAAGGGTCTGGGGAACAAAGTTATGAGGCTCAAGAAATGTTAGAAGACGAGCCTATGGTTGAAGGCCCGGCTCCTTTAGATCCTATGTCAGCTATGGTGGAGTACGAACCTATCTTTGAAACGGTCGAAATCATATTAGTGTCTGATACAGACTCTGATATTGATGAAAACTATCCTCTGCTTACTCCAAAGCCTGAACCCGAGTCGCCACAAAAATCCTCTTCATCCTTTGAATTCTTAAATTCCCCACCCCATGTGCCACAACAAGATATTTTATCATCAATCCAAGCTTCCTACCCTACTCTCAAAGAAACCCCACCGATCCAAAGTCCTCCCAAAGTCCAATCCATACCCCAACCTCAAGCACAGGAACCAGAGTCTTCAGGCACTAGAATTATGGATTATTTTGATGCTAGGCCTGAAGAACCTGGATTCCATGATGAAAGTGATTTATATTGGGTTAGCAGGTATTCGAAAGGTGGGGTACATGCTTTACCAGAAAAATAGAAAGAAGAGCTAAGGCAAGAACGAATGGGGAAAATTTTTAAACTACTTGAAGCCCCTCCGGCTGAACTAGAAGAACCCCCTGTTCAAGGCCTAAAAGATTTTTTGAAGAAGTTCCTGGCAGAGCAGTTTCAGAATCCTTTTTTGAAAGAAAGATTTAAAATGGTGTTCAGGAAGAGGTCTGGGTCTTTCAGCAGACACTTACTAATGGAGCTAACTAATGTATCAAAAGCTGAGCAGGCTGAGTACAATCAAATGATGCTCATGGAGGAAAGGAAAAAGGACAAATATTGGTCAAAATCAAAAATCGTAAAGCTTGTCAACATTCATATGTACAACAGAGCACGAGTATTCACTCCCTCATTTGAAGTGCTCAGAGAAGATGCATCTGTTCAGGAACTGCATGAAAAAGACCTAGACTTCGTGAACGTGAACTCACATGACAGCGGTTGCCGCCCTTACCAGAAGCATGAATCGTCGCTCCATCATAATGTGCCTAAGAGACTTTCAAATGGCGATTGAGAGTGCGCTGGTTAAAGTAGATCTGAAAGCCCCATAGCAAGACATCTTTCTACTAGACCACTACCCAGCGTTCAAAATTTTATTGGGAGGGCAGACAGGAATTATATTTTTGAATCAAAAAGGACTGAAATGGTTTATGCGCTTTGAGGATTTACCTTGTTACTCTGACGGAACTATCAGATTAGTCAGAGCCGAGCTCACCAAAAGAATACAAGAAAATGATGCTCAGACAAATCCTGAACTTAAACGCAAACCTAAGAAGATTCAAGATATTCTCGGCGGCATAGAACTACTGAATGAGAGGCTACATTTGAGGCAAGTGACTAGACGGTTCAACGTCATCCTTGGCCTCCGAGAAACTACAGATCACGCCTGAGTTCACCCACATTGATCGAAAAGGGGGAGATTGTTAGATATTAATGTCGATCTTGTGGATTTCTTTTGTAATAAATATTATTAGTTTAATTGCTTGTAATTTATTTCTAAGACTTTGTTTAGTTGTTTCTTTATTTTACAAGTAGAGGGGGCATTTATGTAATAATTGGAAACTTGCTTTTATTCCCATGTAAAAGTAGGTTGCCTAGGGTTTCTCAATCACTGTTACACTATTTATCAATACAGCCGCCGCATATTTTGAGAGAAAACATTCTCTGACAATTTCACCATCATTCTAGTAATCATTGAGTTCTTATTCTGTTTGCTTGAATATTTGTGTGATTAATATACATGAGTGCTGAAATATTACAGGGAAATCTTTACAACAATTGGTATCAGAGCTCAGGAGGTGGATTTCAACTGATTTTCATTCGGTTTCAGTGCTGTTCTTCGTGTTCTTCATTAAAAAAACCCACGGCTTGACCCCTATTTCTTCTTAATCTTTTTGGTTTTCGTGTTTATTCATCTAGCATTACATTTTATATATATATATATATATATATATATATATATATATATATATATATATATATATATATATATATATATATATATATATATATTATTGTGTCATCAAAAGATATTCAAAAAGTTAGTTTAGTAACCAGAAATTCGGATCCATTAGCCTACATCCGTATTTCGCATCAACTGGGACCGACTCGCAGAGTCGAGGTCCGAAATTCGATCTCGGCCGAATTCGCATGCATCCGAGAAACCATTTGATCCGAGATTGACCCATCCGAAATTCGGGTCAATCCGAATTCGGATCAACACTTAGAGAATTTTTGAAGATTTCTTTGATGTTCTTGGCGACTCGCCGAGTCGACTTGCAGATGTGCAGGTCGACCCGTATGGGTTTTTACCAAAAATTCACCAAACACATTTTTGTTGACATGCAATTAATCTTTTGTTGTATTAACATTAATGGGGTGTTTCTGCACTATTTTCCCCATCTTAAACACATTAAATCGTTTAGATTTGTCCAAAAATAGAGATTTTTTTGTCAAGAACACAAAAGTTATAAAAAGTCAGATTTCTACTCTTTTTGGACGATTTAACCAACGATTTTTGTTTCCGTAATTTCTAAAGACTTCAATAAATGATTTCTAACTTATATTACAAAAATGCAACATCATTTTATCAGATTCATAAATTCAAATTTATGGATTTTTACTCTTAAAATAGAAACTAATGCTTGGATTTTTAGTTTCTTACCTTAATTTCCACTAATTCTTGATAATCTTCAGTTAAATTCATGAATTCCTTCTTCCAATTTCGTTTCCAGTAGATTTGTAGAGTGAGAGTGAGAGAGTTTAGTAATTGCAAGAAGTGAAGAAATGAAGGAAATGAAAGACTTTTGAGTCTTTTATTTCCAATCTTTTGAACTTTGACACTTTTGGTCCCTCTACAACTGATTTTCTTTAAATAAAGATTTCATCTTCATTTTTATCATCATTAACATAATTTTCTTAATTAAATAATATTCATTACTTAATTAAATTACTATACAAATAATGTAATTAAATTACATTATTAATTCAAATACAGAAATTTAAAGTCAGGTTAAAAGCTAGGTTGTTACAGAATGGGCTCCACCACGCACAAACTTCGTCCTCGAAGTTAGCTAAGTTCGAAAAGACTTGGATACGTAGCTTTCATGACATCTCTTGATTCCCAAGCTTGATGCGAACCTTGTGCTGTTTCCACTGAACGAGCACCATCTGCACCTCTTTATTGCGAAGCTTTTTGGTCTTCGAGTCCAGAATACACTCTGGCTCTTCAACCACGCAAAGCTTTTCATCAATCTGCAGATTAACATGTGGTATTTGCACTTCTCTTTCATCAACTAAGCTCTTTCGTATATGACTAACATGGAATACCGGATGTATTCTCGCTAAGTCTGTTGGCAATTCAAGACGATAAGATTGATTTCCTATCTTTTCAACGATCTTGAATGGACCAATGAATCTTGGCGCTAGCTTGTTTCACTTTATAAACCGCTGTTGGGAAATATTTTAAGTATGTCAAGCTGTTAGTTAGATTTCTTAGACTGTTAGTAGTTTTTCTGTGTAATTACAAAGTTCAAGCTGTTAGTTGAACAAGTTCGAGCTGCTAGTTCAAAAGTTCAAGCTGCCAGAGTTAAAAGTTCAAGCTGCTCAACAGATTAACAACAGAAAGTGCTGAAATTCAGGAAGTGAATTATTTGAAGATTCAAGCATATCTACTACCAGAGAAATCAGAGTTCCTCAAGGAAACAAATCAGAAGGCTATATATAGATAGAATAGGTTTTTTTATTGTAAGTCTGTACGTGCAAATTTTGTAATCGTGTGCTTCAATTTAATTGCTTTCTGATTAAGTTTCTCAAGCCTCTAAGGGTGTAAAACCTAATAACAGTCTGTGTTCTACGTCTAATCAAACGGATTATAGGTGATTGTAATCAGTGAGTCTGGCAATATAAAAGATTTGATTTTTGATTATATTTAAGTGTTATTTATTCTGAAAGTTTTTCTTAAAAACAATTAAGTGTTATTCCGCAAACTTCTTAATTGGACTTTGATTCAATACAAGGTTATTGGTTTACACTCTGATTTATTCAAACCAGTTAATCTTAGGTGGTGATTTTGATCTTGACAATCGCACCACATTCTTCATTGGGGATACTTTCAGCATCACCCAATCGTTGACTGCAAAACTGATCGATCTATGAAGATTGTCATAATAAGATTTCTGCCTGCTTTGAGCTTCAAAAATGTTCCTTCTAACAAGTTGAATCTTCTCATGAGTCAACTGTAGAAGGGCAGGACCCGCTAATGACGATTCACCTGTTTCGTGCCAACAGGTGGGAGTTCTGCACTTTTTTCCGTATAAAGCTTCAAAAGGAGCCATCTTGATCGTGGAATAATAACTGTTGTTGTAAGAGAATTCGACCAAAGGCAAATGGTCATCCCAGTTACCACCCAAATCAAGAATGCAAGCACGGTACATATCTTCGAGAGTTAAGATAGTGCGTTCACTTTGACCATCTGCATTTGGATGATAAGCAGTACTCATAGAGATTCGAGTACCCATTCCCTCTAGCAGCGCTTTCTGAAATCTCGAAGTGAAACGGCTATCATGATCAGAGACGATAGACTTCAGCACACCATTACAAGAAATAACTTCAGTGATGTACATCTGTGCCAATCTATCAAGGGTATACGTCTCTTTCATCGGTATGAAGTGAGCTGACTTTAACGATCCACGACTACCCAAATGGAGTCGTGATGTCTCTTGGTTTTAGGCAACTTGGTGACAAAATCCATGGTTATATGCTCCCACTTCCACTCAGGAACTGGTAGTGGTTGCATATTCCCAAAGGATTTCTGATGTTCTGCCTTAACCATTTGACAGACTCTGTAGCTTTCAACGAATTCACCGATGTCTTTCTTCATTCCTGGTCACCAATAATCAGCTTTAATATCAAAGTACATCTTTGAGCTACCAGGATGAATAGATAACTTGGACTTGTGGGCTTCAGATAGAAAAGTGTTGTGAATAGAACCATACTTAGGAATCCAGATTCTATTTACCTTGAGACATTGAAGTCCCAAATGATTCATAGACAGAAATTGAAGTTGCCCTTTGAGATTTTCAAAACAAATATTATCTTCTTTCAGCACTTCGGCTTGAGCAGATTTGATGTCTTCAATGAGATTAGAAGAGAATACAACAGGAGTCAGGGCATATCATCACTTTTCGAGATAAACGTTTCTACTCAAAGCATCCGCGACCACGTTGGCTTTGCCGGGATGATATAGGATCTCGCAATCATAGTCCTTGATGAGCTCCAAGGACCGTCGTTGTTTCATGTTCAGATCCTTTTGAGTAAAGAGGTGTTTGAGGCTTTTATGGTCAGTATAAAGCTGACATTCAGTACCATAGAGATAATGACGCCAGATTTTCAGTGCAAAGGTAACGGCAGTCAACTCAAGATCATGAGTTGGTGCACTTTTCTCGTAATCTTTCAATTGCCTTGAAGCATAGGCAATAAATTTTCCCCTTTTCATGAGGACACAACCTAAACCTGTATCAGATGCATCGCTATAGACAACGAAATCATCATTGCCCTCTGGTAAGGCTAGGATTGGCGCTTGGAAAAGGTTTTGCTTCAGAGTTTCAAATGCCTTTTGTTGTTTATCAGACCATACGAAAGGGGTATTCTTTCGTGTTAGCATCGTGAGTGGCATAGCAATCTTCGAGAAGTCTTTAATAAATCGCCGGTAGTAACCGGCCAATCCAAGGAAACTTCTGATTTCGGAGGCATTTCGAGGCGTTTGCCACTTTTGAACAACCTTGACTTTGGAACGATCAACTGAAATACCTTCGCAAGATACGACAATGGCCAAGGAATTGAATCTATAAAGATAACAAAGTAGAATTTCAAGTTTTTATTCGAACAAAGAATGCTTAGGAAATAGCTCGGGACAATATAAATATTATACTTGTCTGAGCCAGACTTCGCACTTAGAGAATTTTGCATAGAGTCTCTCTTTTCTCAATAACTCTAGTAGTTCACGCAAATGAAGAACATGATCAACCTCCGTTTTGGAGTATATCAGGATATCGTCAATGAACACGATTACTGACCTATCCAACATAGGTCTGCACATGTGATTCATGAGATCCATGAATGTCGTTGGTGCATTCGTTAGACCGAAAGGCATTACGAGAAATTCGTAATGACCATATCTCGTTCGGAAGGCTGTATTCGGGATATCCTCTTCTTTGACTTTTAGCTGATGATACCCAGAACGAAGATCAATGTTGGAGAAGTAACTTGCTCCTTGTAGCTAATCAAATAAATCATCGATTCTAGGCAGATGATACATATTCTTGAGAGTGACTTTGTTCAACTCACGATAGTCGATGCACATATGGAGAAATCTGTCTTTCTTTTTAACGAACAAGACAGGTGCACCCCACAGAGATGAATTAGGTCGGATAAATCCTTTCTCTAACAGATCTTGCAATTGCTTTGACATTTCCTGAATTTCTGCAAACGCAAGTCTGTAAGGAGCTTTAGCGATTGTAGCCACACTAGGAACTAAGTCGATTCCGAACTCAAGTTTTCGTTCTGGTGGCACTCCAGATATATCATATGGGAATACGTCTGGGAACTCACAAACGATCAGAATATCAGAAATGGAATTCTTGTTGACTTTAGTGACAGATTCAGACGAGACAAAACACAGATATGATTCGTGACCCTTAGACAGATATTTATGAGCTTTCTCAACAGAAATGAAGCAATGGGCACCTTTTCGCTTGTCGCCTTTGATTTCCAACACTCGGCCGTCTAAAGACTTGATTCTGATGATTCGACGGTTGCAGACGATAGTTGCCTCATTATTCGTTAGCCTGTCCATGCCGATAATAACGTCGAACTCTCTTAACGGTATCAGAATGAGATCGAGGTTGAACACAATATTGTTGACAAGTATAGTGCAGTTTCGATACACAGAATCATCCATAACATAATTGTTACTGGCCGTCTCTATATCAAGTATAACGGGAAGCTTTGAAGGAGATTTAGACAGTCTTTGAGCAAAAGTGTCGATATGTATGAACGACTTGCACCGGAATCAAATAGTACGCAATCAGGTATCGAATTTAATAAGAACATACTGGTAACCACATCCGGGGTTTTCTTTGCTTCCTCCGCTGTTATCTGAAATGCTCGAGTCCTTGCGGTTGGAGTTGCGGCTGAACTTTTCATCGTAGAACCACCAGCTGACGATTGCGATTGGCTTCGGCGTCCACTCTGACGTTGATACATAAAGTGTCCACGCTTCCCACATTTTGCACATCCAATACCCCGCTGAGGACACTCCTCACTACTGTGGCCGATCATACTACACACATAGCAAGTAACGCCATCAGGATTGCACAACCCCAAATGTGATTTCCTGCATCTTTTGCAGAATCGCGATTCATTTGTGATAGCATAAGCCTGAGCTTTTTGAGGTGAACTGTATTGTTGAGATTGCTGGGATTGTTGGGACTGGGATTTGTTGGGCTTAAAGAACTTGCCGAATCTTTGCTTCTTTGGGGGAGAGGTACATGTTGGATTTGTCGGTGGAGCATAGAGTTGATCGTCGTACTCTACATATCCTCTCTCTATCAGTCTTGCTGTTTCAACCATTTCCAGATAATATTTATACCTCATCGCGTTCATCAGGTGTCTGTACCTCGGGTTAAGACCTCCACGAAATCTGTTCATCTTTCTTTCCTCGGTGGCTACTTGATACGAGGAATAGCCACAGAGCCGCGAGAATTCGTGCTCATACTCGTCAATAGTCTTGGTTCATTGAGCTAGTTGCATCAGTTGGACTTCCATTTTGTCTTGTTGGTCAACAGGACAATACTTCGCGTTAAACATGTCAAGAAACTGGTCCCACTCTAACATCTGGATGACCTCTTCTCCATAAACACTTCTCTGTGTCTTCCACTAGGCACGAGCAGCGCCGACGAACAGAGTAGATGCATAACTCACTTTCTTTGAATCTAGCCAATCGGAGATTCTGAAGATTTCTTCAGTATGGCTTATCCAATCCAAAGCCTGGATTGGATTTACTGTACCCTCAAAGTTCAGGGCACCTCTTGCTTTAAAGTCTTTAAACTTACAGCCTTTCGGCTGTTCGATTTGGGTATCAAGGTTAGAGTTATCAGAATCAGATATATCATTTTGGTCTTGTTTTTTTTTCGCTTATTCTTCTTATCAGCACGTCTTTTAGCTTCGGCCTCATCTCTGGCCCGAAACTGTTCTTGCATATTCTTATTTTGTTGTTCAGATTGTTTGGCTAATAGTTGTTGTTCCATCTCAAACATCTGTTGGGGAGTCATATTGTTGGGGAAATCACCTGATCTTGATATCTTTACTGAAAATTAAAAAAAAATCATGTAACTATCAGTTTATAGACTTAGAGCTATGTACCCTTATTCCCATCCTATCAGTCTGTACATCCTATCTCAGTTCAAATCCCCTAAATGATTGATACCTATGTATTGCTTAAGTTTGAGATCAAGTATTACCCACATAAGACTTGATTCACTCAAACTATGGGCTCTGATACCATCCTGTGAAGACCTCCCCTTACGGGGCAGTCGTCAGTGTCTAGGTCCCACAATTATGCAATACGATATCAATCATAACTAAGATAGAGTAATTAAGTACGGAATTATGAATTACAGTACAAACATTTTAGGATAAGTTTAATACAGTTTTCAAATTAAACTTATAAAGGGTACAAGACTAATCTAATACATGTCATCTTACAATCAAAGTAAATCTACCCAGACCACCACAATTTATCATCTTCAAAGTTGTACCAAAAGGGTCATTGGAGTAGTGGTCAATGAACACTTCAGCTGATCTAAGCAGACCTAAGAACTAGGTCCGGCAAGAGATTTCCCTATATCTTTTCCTGTAAAAAGTTTTAACAACTATAAGCAATGCTTAGTGAGAATATAGATTTTATCATATTACATGCATATTAACAAGCGGAAAGTGGGTATCTAGCGTGATATATCTTGACTGCCGCTACAGCCACACATGATTGAGACATAGTAAATCAGAATTGGATGATGTCCAGGCCTGTAGGTCCCAAAAGGTTTCCCTACAGTATTGTTCTAAGCTATAGAGGAGGGGTGAATACAGCTATTTAAAAACTCAACACTCTTTTCTCAATGTTTGTGTATATTATCAACAAGTGTTAATTACAAACAAGCTTGACTACGGAAAGGTTCAAGCTGAGATGACAGATACAACAGTTGTTTAACTAATCTAAGACTTACTCAGACTAGATACAATGACTACACTCACTTAGATGTACTCAATGATTTTACAAGACACAGATGGACAGCTTGAGTATGAACAACTTAGACACACGTACTGTTATATTCAAGCAGACTTGCATGCATGAAAAACACACTTTAATGCACGATCTGATTTCACACTCTTGGATGTCTCACAATCCTTAGAAGCTTCCTTTTATACTCTAACTGAGAATCTCAGTGAAGCTTCTTCATTGGACAGATGAGATAGTGGAAAGTCTTTCCAAAAAGACAAGACACATTTTCTGCACATTCTGATAAAGCAGATTTGTCTTCATATGGCAGAATCTTTATCTTTTTCTTTTTGTCACTGTTGCATAAGGCTTTAACCAAAAGAGGAATGTCAACTTTGCATCTTTCTTCTTTTGCTAAGGCCATTTTGATATAAGAAAAGGTTTGTCACCCTTTTCAGATATCCGTTTGTCTTCATGTAACAGAACACCATAGGCAGGCTGTGCAGTTTCTGTTTTCCACTTTGTCTTCGACTTGTAAACTGATCTTGTAGCCAAAAACAATACATGAGGACTTGGAAACATATTCCATAAATTGTTTAGCCTGTTCACAAAGAACAGGTTCTGTTCACAAAGAACAGAACACTTAGAATCTGTCCAAGCTGCTCAATATAACAGAGCAGCGTAGACAGTTTATATCCAGCCTGTTCAGCAGACAGATTAGCTTGGACAGTCTGCCTTTGTTGCAACGAATGCAACAGGGTAAACAGCTTTGGGTTGATATTGCAAATCACTTTTCAGGTTTCAATAAGGCATAAACAGGCCTTAAATTATACCTTCAAGTGATTCAAACAGGTTTGATTAAAAATCTCCCCCTAAGATGTAGAGCAGGTTTGACTGAGGCCTTTTTGTGCCTAACAATCTCCCCCTATTTGCAATAATCAGTCTGAGCTGATTTAATCAATAATCACTATACATTTTACAATACATCTTGCTGAAATAAAATTACAACATTAAAGTAAAGTAAAAGATCAATTTATATATACTGATTTTTGATTACATAAACAACATATGTTTTTACAAAAGTACAACTAATGTACTAGTGTATATTACAACTGATGTAAAGAAAAATAAAAGTTACAACTGATGCAACTAAGTACAACTAATGTACAAGAGAGTTCAACAATTTGGACTGTTGATGTTGGGAGCAGATAAAGGCAAGCCTGTCCAACAGATGGACATCTTCCATTCTTCACCTACTCAGACAGTAGGTGGACTTCATGACAGTGGTGGCGGTCCTTCAAACATTTTCTCAATCTCATCCCTAGTTTCCTCCAGATCTTGAATTTCAACTCTGAGAAACATAAAATTGGGATGTTGAAGCTCCCCTCTATCATAGAATCCTCTGAGCTGAGCCCAGATGGCTGCTCTCCACTTACTGGATTGCCTGAAGGAGTTTGCAAGTCTGAAGGCCACAAGCTGTTTGAGACCTACTCTGTGAAGATCTGATGCTCTTTGAAAGCATTTCTTCTGTGTCAGGGGATCGACAAAAAATGCCCCCAGCTCAGGTTCTTCAATCACTTTGCCTTCTTTAAACTCTACTCCTCTGGGCAGGCTGTGGTCAACTCCTTTGATCTCTATTGCATAGTCACCTTGTTCAATCAAGATCAGGAGTTCCTCCAGCTCAAAATCCTTTCTATTCCTCTTGGCCTTAATTTTAGGGGTAATCACTGAGATACCCTTACTTTGTTCCTCTGAAATCAGGCCAAGGTCCTTCACTCCCTCCATCAGCTTCTTGACATATGCCTTGATAGTCTTAGCCATTTCAGACTTAGACTGGCTCAGGGCAACTGCTAGCTCAACCCATTCTCTGTACCCCATCTGTGCAACATCAGTGTAGTCATATGATTCCAGTTCTGGGCCTGTAGCACCCATTCTGGTTATTTGCAGTTTCCACTGTTTGCCTTTTCTTGATGTGGGGACAGCTTTGACAATTGCTTCCTTGGCTAGCCTTCTTTCAGCTACATCAAAGAATTTATTCCTTGACAAGTTGTCAAAGTGCATCTGGGCTCTTGCAGAGGATGCTTGTTTGGATTTGGTCACAGAGACCAGAGCACCATTTTCCTGTTCACCTTCCTTTTCACCAGCTAATTCTTTAGCAGCTTCCAGCAGTTTTCTTTGCACATCCAAAGAGGGCATTTTGATTTTGCTTGCCTCTTTGAATGCAAAGGATCTGGCAGCTTTGGCAGAGGCCTCTTCTTTTCTCAGTGTTTCCAAGGCTTTGAGTTGTTCATCTCTGAACTCATAATATTTGTCCATAGGAAGACCCATTTCCTTAGCCCTTCCTCTGTCAAATTTCAGCGGTGCTGCTTTCTGATGGTCAGGATCAGCAATTGCCTTTTCTTTTCCTTTAGCTGTTGTAGTGGTAACAGCTTCAGGAATATCCTCCTCCTCCTCTTCTTCTTCTAGAAGTAGATGCCTCCTTTTGCCGCTTGGCCTGTCCTCAGGAATGAATTCCTCCCCCTTAGATTGTGCAGGGTTTGGAGATCCAGCCTGAGTAGGCTGAGCAGCTTCAGTTTGATGAGGGGCACCTTCAACTGGACCTGTACCAGTTACAGATGCACCTGCTGTTTGACCAGTAGATGTTGATTTCTCCTTAGGAGAAGAGGTTTTCTCCCCCTTAGACTTAGTCTTCGAGGCAGACAACTTCTCCCCCTTTGAAGGAGATAGACCAGCACCTTCAACAACCGGTCTGCCTGAAGAAACGAATTCAGCAGGCTTGACAGCAGTTTTGGCAGCAGACTTGGGGCCAACCAGGCTATGCACTAAGAAGCCAGATTGTCCTTCACCTCTGCAAGTTGGGAAAGACAGGAGAGGATGATTGTGACTCAGCAGTGGAGGTCAGCTTAAGAATATTTTCTCTATCAGAAGCTGTGAATAGCAGACTTTCAAGCTGTGCAAGATGTAACTCAAGAGAGTCCTGCACATCAGCAAGGTTTGCTGACACAGAATTTGATAGAGAGACGATTAGAGTGTTTAGGCTGGCCAATGTGGTAGGAAGGGTAGTAGTGCAAGTAGTGAGGAGAGTGGATAGCTGTTGGGATATGGCTGTCATAGAGGACACGGAGTCTGTTGGTGTGAAAGAATTGAGGAGAGGGATGTGGAGATATTTTACAGCTGTGCAGTAAGTGCAAGCAGCTGTGAGGAGTGGTCAGCTTGGGGAGCGGATGGAAAGGAATTATTGAACAGATCAAAGAATCCTTTGAGCTGTTCAGACACAGAGTCTGAAATTAGAGAGGGTAGAGAAGACATGGGATTTTCTAAAGAGCCAACTTTGTTGGTCAGCAAGGAAAGTTAATCCTTCAAAGGCATATCTTTAGGGGATGGGGGAGTATGGGTAGACTGTTTGGATTGAGTAGAGGGGGAAGAATGAGATGATGATGATGACGTAGGTGTTTGGGGATGTGGTGGAGAGGGAAGGGTGACTTTGGATAGAAGTTCCATAGCCTGGGAAAAAGTAATATGGCCCAGGTTGGAAGGGTCAAGGGGTCCCTCAGCAGTGGCTGTAGCTGCTTCATCAGGAGAAGGGGTAGAGGTTGGTAGCCTTTCAGATGCTGCTTGTGTTGCAGCACCTTCATTAAGGCCAGGGGTTGTTCTCTCTGCAGCACCTTGGTTTAAAGGTACCTCATCATGGGGAGATGGGATTTGCATTTCAACATCAGCAGTGGTGAAACCTGCTGATGGAGTTTGCATGACCGGAGCAGCCTCACCAGAGGGATGGTATGATCCCTGAGGTTCATCAGCCTGGGTGGTTGGTCCTTCAGCAACTGTTTGGTGTAGAACAGCTGCATCATGAGGAGCAGAAGTTGGAGGCTGATCCACTGGATGGTTTGATCCAGTAGGTTTGGCACCTCGTGCAGACTCAAGGTGTGAGGTAGTATGAAGTGGGGACTGTGTGGACTCAGTATGGAGTGGAGAGTACTCCTGTCTTTCAATATTCTCAGCCTGTTGGGAGGCTGGAATAGTGGATGTGGCTGTCTCCATATGTACAACTGGTTCCTGTTGGGAGAAACCAGAGGGCTTAGGCTGACTCTGGGTAGAAGCTTTTTGGAGTGAAGCCTGCTCCAAATGTGCTGAACCTTCTCCCAAAATAGGAGAGGCAGCAGGGTGTGCTTCTTTTTCAACTGAACCCTGTTGAGATGGAACAGAGGGGCTGGTTTGGGCTGTTTTGGCTGTTGGTTTCTTTTTGGCAAGGGATTTGCGTTGGTATGATTTTAGAGATGAGGTGGATAATGGATGTTGTGGAGAGGAGATGAGGGGTTCTGATTGGACTGGTTTTGAGACTGGGTCAGTAACAGGTAGGTTGGCCTGTTCCATAGTCTTAGGTGCCACAGAGGCTTCAGGTTCAACAAATGAACCAGGGTGAGAAGTCTGCTCCCCCTCAGCCACAGAGGCTGATGGGGCAGACTTTGACTTGGCTGTTTTAGCCTTCTTGCGGACAGGCTCAGCTGCAGTTGTTTCCACGGTCCGCTTAACAAACTTGACCCTGGATTTGGATTCTCCTTTGGGAGCAGCTTCTGGATCCACCCTCACAGCAGAGGGTCCTTCTACCATTCATAGCAACCTCCTCATTGGAGTAGATAGAGGAGGCTCATTTGGGAGAACTGGAGTGTAGAAAACTCTATTTCCTATGACAGGAAATGCGGCAGTACGAAGTAAAGGCTGAGAGTTATACAGTTGCTCACCACATATGTGTTTGAAGATGAGGCTCAAAAACCTGGGATAACGAACAGCAGTTGGACGTGTTTCCTGCTGCACCAGATTCCTCAAATTCATGAAAATCCATCTGGCCATGTTGATTGTAGTCCCATCCACAAGCTGCATGACTATAGGAATCTCATCACGGCTTAGTTGTTCAAAGGAACCAACTTTACTACTGAAGCACATCACCACAGAGGCAAATAGGAAACTGTAGGTTGGAGACAAATCCTTCCTAAACAGTGTGGCCCCAACTTTGGGTTCTGCTACACCACAGAAGCGTAGCAGGTTGCCAATCTGGTCATTCTCAGCCTGTGGCTGATCATAGGGTTCAACAACTGGAAGATGAAGGACTTCCCTGATCAGACAAGTAGTGATCTCAATGGTCTGAGTCCCATTGAGAATTGTTCCCTTGATGACTTTGGTATCTGGGTTGTAGGCACAGGTGTACCAAAACTCATACACCATTTCCTGGTACAGGACACCAGGAGTGGCAGTCATGGCATAGTTCAGGGGGTGAACTTTCAGAAATTCCACCATTTCTTCGTAGACTTTCCCCACATAATCTTTGGGGATGGTTAGGTTTGCAAGGTAGTTGGTGGGTTTCAGGGTTAGCATTGTGGTGACAGAGGAATGTTTTTGAACATCAGCACCAACAAATACTGGTAGAAAGGGGTTGTTTCGGTGAGCCATTTGGGAAGTAGTGAAGGTAGTAGCACAGGACACTTAGTCGAGTTTTAAGGTTCTTTGGAAGTTATGGAATTAGTGAGGAAGACGAAGATGAAACAAGTTGAGGTATTTATAGGGTTTGAATGTGAGTGGGTATGAGAGAGAAACGTTTGGGCGGTTGATTTGAAATGTTCGTTAACGGAAAATGGAACGGTTATCCATGTCAGAACGGTTGTCAGACCACTTGAGCCCTTTTTAATCACTAACACACGTAAACACACATTATCCGCAGTAATTAAGTTAAATAAAAACAAAAATTAAGTAACTTAATTGTGAAGAAAGGTAATGAAAACTGATGTTCTAAGCTGTTGGTCAAACCTGTGATGAGCAGGGTTATCACAAGCTGTTCACTCTTCAAGCTGTTCAGTTAACCTGTTCAGCTATGTAAGAACAGTTTATGTTCAATAGCTGATCAGGTTACAAGACAATGCCTTGTATGACAGATTGAGAGAGTGAGCAGGGTAGAGGTTTGATCATCGGACCAGGTTTGACTTGAAAACTGTTATTGTCAAGCCTGTTATATGCTCAAGCTGTTCAAGTTTTCAAAATTTGGCTAAGTGTAGAACATGCATAGCCTGTTTGCATAAGCTATTCTGTGAAACTTGAGCAGTGTGAGACATATAAAATCTTAGAACATTTAGGACACTTAGTCACTTTTGTTTAACATGCCCATCTTTCTGACAAAGTAATTAAACCTGTTTTCATCAAGAGGCTTGGTGAAAATGTCTGCAAGGTGTTCATCTGTGGAAATGAAACTTACCTCCACATTACCTTTCTGGATGTGATTCCTTATGAAGTGATGTCTGACCTCTATATGCTTTGTTCTGGAATGAAATACTGGATTGTTGGAGGTAGCTATGGCACTTGTATTGTTACACAGAATAGGAGTTTTCCTATATATAAGTCCATAGTCTTCAAGTTGATGCTGCATCCATAGGATCTGCCTACAGCAGCTTCCAGCAGCAATGTATTCAGCTTCAGCAGTAGAAGTGGAAACTGAGTTCTGCTTCTTGCTACACCAACTTATCAACTTACCACCAAGGAGTTGACATCCACCTGTTGTGCTTTTCCTGTCTAGCCTGCAGCCTGCAAAATCAGAATCTGAATAACCTGTTAGCTCAAGGCTTGAGTCTTTGGGATACCAAAGACCCAAACCTGGTGTACCCTTAAGGTATCTGAAGATTCTTTTCACAACAGCTAGATGTGGTTCTTTTGGATTAGCTTGGAACCTAGCACATAAACAAGTAGCAAACATAATGTCAGGTCTACTAGCAGTTAAGTATAGCAAGCTCCCAATCATGCCTCTGTAAGCTGTTACTGAAACAGCTTTGCCACTGGCATCAACATCCAATTTTACATTGGTTGCCATTGGGGTTTTGATAGGAGAACTTTGACCAAATTTAAACTTTTTCAAGAGATCTAAAGTATACTTTCTTTGATTTATAAAAATTCCATTTGAGGTTTGTTTAACCTGTAATCCTAGAAACAAAGTTAGTTCTCCCATCATACTCATTTCATACTTAGATTTCATGAGTAGTGAAAATTCTTGCATAACTGCTCATTAGTAGAACCAAAGATTATGTCATCCACATAAATTTGAACAAGCATAATATCAGATTTCGCCTTCTTTATGAACAGTGTGGTATCCACTTTACCTCTGGAGTAACCATTGCTCATAAGGAAATCAGTAAGAGTGTCATACCAGGCTCTAGGGGCTTGTTTTAGACCATAGAGAGCTTTGTCCAACTTATAGACAAAACCTGGATGATGTTCATTTTCAAAACCTGGAGGCTGCTTGGCATAGACTTCTTCTTGCAGCTTACCATTCAAAAATTCACTTTTCACATCCATTTGAAATACCTTCATGCTCTTATGAGCAGCGTAGGCTAGAAACAAACGAATTGCCTCTAACCTGGCCACAGGAGCAAATGTTACATCGTAGTTGATGCCTTCCTCCTGTCTGTACCCTTGAGCAACAAGTCTTGCCTTATTTCTAATGACATTACCTTACTCATCCATCTTATTCCTGAAGACCCATTTGGTGCCAATTTAGGAGCAGGGACCAACTTCCATACTTTGTTTCTCTCAAACTGATTGAGTTCTTTTTGCATGGCAATGATCCAATTGGCATCTTTAAGTGCTTCATCCACTTTCTTTGGCTCCATTAGGGACACAAAGCTAGAGAACATACAAAAGTTCCCTAAGCTGTCCCATCTTGTTTGCACCCCTTTGTTGATGTCACCAAGTATTTGATCATTTGGGTGACACCTGATCCACTTAGGATCATGCTTCAATGAAGATTCTCCTGAGTTGTTTGCATCTTCAACAGGTCCTATTGAACAACTCTCAAGATTTTCAGACACACTGATATCTTGAGCCTGTTCACTTGTTGAGCATGACTATCCATTGTTGAATATATCAGCAGAGGATCCAGGAAAATCAGCATTGATTGGTTCAGGACATGAGGTTGTAATTATGTCAGTACACTTATTCACACAGGGTGTATCAACATAATCATCATCATGACCATCATGATTAACAGGTTCCACTATGGATGTAGTGGAAGCTTTTGAGTCCTTTTCTTCACTGATAGAGTGCATAAGATCATCAAAGCTGAATTCTCTTGAAACTAATTCAGGATCAGCTTTGGTGGAGGCACTCCTGGACTCTTCAAAGGTGACATTGATAGATTCATCTCTCACCTTTCTCTTGTTGTTGTATACTCTGTAGGCTTTGGAGATAGCAGACTATCCAACAAACACACCTTCATCAGCTTTGGGTTCAAACTTTACCAGTTGGTCCCTTTGATTCAGAATGAAGCAGGGACATCCAAACACATGGAAGTAGCTAATGTTTGGCCTTCTCCCTTTGAGCAGCTCATAGGAAGTCTTGTTGAACCTTTTCACCACTAAGGATCTATTTTGGGTGAAGCAAGCAGTGTTGACAGCTTCAGCCCGGAATGATGAAGGTAAACCAGATGCACACAGCATGGTTCTAGCAGCTTCAATGAGAGTTCTGTTTCTCCTTTCAGCAACTCCATTTTGTTGTGGAGTTCTTACTGCTGAAAAGTTCTGTGAGATCCCTCTTTCTTCACAGAAGTCCTCAAGGGTACTGTTTCTGAACTCAGTATCATGATCACTTCTAAGCTGCTTTACTTGAGCAGAGTTGAGCATTTCCATCTTCTTGATAAATTCAATCATTTCTCTAGCAGCCTCTCCTTTGCTCTTCAAAAAGATCACCCATGTAAACCTGGAGAACTCATCAACCATTACTAGAGTGTATCTTCTTCCTGCTAGACTTGGGACACTGAATGGTCCAAACATGTCCATGTGGATTGAGAAGAGAGGAGTATCAATAGAAAAATTATGCTTGGATTTAAAAGATGATTTTCTCTGCTTGCCTTTTTCACAAGCTGTGCAGAGTTTATCCTTAACAAAAGTTATAGAAGGCAAACCTGTTACCAACTCTTTCTTACAGAGTTTGTTGATATTCTTGAAGTTCAGGTGTGACAGCCTTTTGTGCCATAACCAGTTCAGGTCTGCATTGGTTCTTGTGAGAAAACAGGTTTCAATTGTGGGATCAGCACATTTCATGTCCACAACATATACACCTTTCTTTCGTTGAGCACACAGCACAACTTTGCCTTGGGGATCCAATATGTAACCCAGGTGCTCATCAAAGTTAACCTTGTAGCCAGCATCACACAGTTGACTTATGCTAACAAGATTATGTTTCAGCCCAACCACATAGGCTACCCTTTTGAACACTGCAGCACCAGCTTGAAGAGTTCCATATCCTTCTGTGGATCCCTGTACATTGTCACCAAATGTGACTTTTGGCCCTTTTTCAGGCCTAAGATCACTCAGCAAGTCCTTGCAACCTGTCATATGTCCTGATCAGCCACTGTCCAAGTACCAAACCTGGGATGGTTGTTTGTCTTGCAGAGTGTCATAGGAAAATATTAGTTACTCTATGATGAGTTCCCCTAATTCATCAACATTTGTTGATGGGCTAGTGATATCAACACTAATATTTCCTATTTGAATGGTATCAGTTTGGATACCATTTTCATTGACTAAGTTACTTCCAACACTGTTTTAGCAATGATGGAACTAGCAGAGTCAACAGACCTCATGTCCTCAGTTTCAGGATAGTCTTTGGCCATGTGTGTCTTCTTCCAACACTTATAACATTTTCTCTTTTTAGCCTTTTTGGAAGAAGAACTTCCAGAAACATATTCTGAATTGTTTTTGTTGATTCTGTCAGCAGGTTTAGCAAACTTATTACTATTCTTAGATGAATCAACAGTTTGGGTGGAAGGCACAATAGCAACAGCTTTGCCTGTTTCTTCTTTCCTCTCTTTGGGAGGACAGATGTCAAATACAGGAAGCTTGATTGGTTTTTGACCCTCCACAGGTTTGGGAAACTTATTCCCAGGTTTCTCAGTTTGAGCAATGGCTTTGCCTATGCCCTTGCTGAGATGTGATTGATGTTGCCTATCAACATGATCACAACTTTTGGTTCTGAAAGACTTACCTTCATTTATAACCAATTTTCCACTATGATTCAAAAACTTATTTGAAACCACAGCATATTTGCTTTCAACATGAGACTTACCCCTGTTGAATGCAGGTTGCTTACCTTTTGAAAACTTTTTCTCAAAATGTTTAGCATCAAAAGGATTAACGGGTCTCTTACCATCAGCTTTGGACCCAGAGCATGTTTTGTCAACAGGTTTAGTGTCCACAGCGCAGTTTGAGCATGTTTTCCTTTCTTCTGCTTATGTAAATCAGCAGAGCACTTAGCAGGCTGATTTGATGGAGAACATATTCCATCATCAGCTTTTGGAGCTTTTTCACACAAGCTGTCAGTATTTTGAGGCCTGACAAACGTGTTTGTTGAGACCAGCTTACCATTTACTTTCTAAATGAAAGTGCTAGGAAGCTCACCAAGAGTGGATAAGTCATCTTTCATATTATTTATCTCAACAATGAAAGCTGCTTTGTCAAGATCCCCTCCAAGATAGGCTTGGATTTGTGCAGGGATCTGCTGACTAATGCAATGGCTGACTTTTTGTGCAGATTGGCACCAAGAGTCAACTATCTTTTGAAGTTTTGCATGTTTTACATCTGTCTCTCTCTTTTCTTCTAGCAAAATGGAGTTGATGTGTTTTAATTCATCAAGCTCAGTTTCCAACTTATGGAAATTGTCCAGTTTACTGGATTTTATGTCAAGATCAGTTTTAAGCTTAGAGATTTCAGATAGTAAAACATTATGCTTCTCAACGGCAGCTTTTAAATCAACAAGCATGTATTCAAACATTTTTACTTTTTCTTCAGAACTGTAAGCCATAAGGTTTTGTACCTTGTACATCATTGTGGGGTTCCAGTTCTCTAAGCTGCTGAAGGCTTCAGCTTCAGCCAAGTCCTGTTTGAAGTTGCTGGTTGATGGGACGTCAGTGTTGGCCATCAGACAGTTGTTGTCTTCTTCATCTGAGGATGAATCAGACTCCTCCCAATCACATGTCTCAGCCATGAGCCCCTTTTGCTTGTTGGAAGCCACTGAGTTTTCCAACTTTTTCAGCTTAGCCATGGCCATAAGGTACTTAACCCTGTAGCCATCGTCGCTGTTTGTCTTGAATGGTTTGGATGACTGACCAACAGCTTTTGACACACAGTCAGCAGCTATATGGCCAGTCTTGCCACATTTGAAGCACTCAGCCTTAGATTTATCAAATGTCTTCTTTTTGACAGCATTTGAGTTTCCCTGCAGCATTTTTCTACAAAACCTTTTCTTGTTGAACCTTTTGACAAGCATTGCAATCATTTGCTCATCATCAAGTTCAGCAAGATCTGCACGGTCTTCCTCATCAGACATTTCCTCCCTTTCATCATCAGCCTGTTGATCAGGTTGTGTGAACACATCACATACCAGACTAACAGGTTGTCTCACGCTGGCCACTACGGCAGCACCTCTCTTAGACATTTCCAAGGCATTTCTTTTCTGTTGCCTTGACTGCTCAACATTCAGTAAGGATCCATATAAGTTTACAATATCCATACCTTTGATGGTACCTGAATTTCTCAAGATGGTAGAAAAGTAGTTCCACTCTTCAGGCAGGATGTCCAAGAACTTGTTCACCAGAGTCAGTCTGTCCTTTGTGATCCCAACAGCTTTGAGATCATTAATAAGAGCAGTAAACCGGGTGTAGGTTTCTGTGAGTGACTCCTTTGGTTTTGAAAAGAAGTGTTCATACTGTCTAACAAGATTGTTAATCATGTTGTGTAGTGTGATTGTGGGACCATCATAGACGGTACACAAAGTATCCCACATCTCCTTTGCAGTCTTCATCTTCTCAACCTGTTTGAACACATTATCAGGCAGAGAGATAACCAGGTTATTCCTGGCTTTTGCATCTAGAGCAACCAGTCTTTTATCTTCATCAGACCATTGAGCTTTGGCCTTCTCAAAGGTTCTGATTTCAGGGGCAGCTCCTTCAATAGCAGGAGTGATAGTAGTAACAGAAGTTGGCACGTAGGGACCTTCCATTACTATCTCTGGCGGTTGTACGTCCAGATTCTCTAAATAGAGCATCATTCTACACTTCCAACCAGAGAAGTTCTGATGATTGAACTTGGGGGGTTTTTGCCATTGAGCCATTGTCATATTAAGAGGAGGAATTTGCAACACTGTTGTCCATGGGAAAGTACGGAGAATGAGAGATCTAGAGTTGACACACGCTCTAACCGCTCTGATACTAGTTGTAGGTCCCAAAAGGTTTCCCTAGAGTATTGTTCTAAGCTGTAGAGGGGGGGTGAATACAGCTATTTAAAAACTCAACACTCTTTTCTCAATGTTTGTGTATATTATCAACAAGTGTTAATTACAAACAAGCTTGACTGCGGAAAGGTTCAAGCTGAGATGACAGATACAACAGTTGTTTAACTAATCTAAGACTTACTCAGACTAGATACAATGACTACACTCACTTAGATGTACTCACTGATTTTACAAGACACAGATGGACAGCTTGAATATGAACAGCTTAGACACACGTACTGTTATATTCAAGCAGACTTGCAAGCATGAAAAACACACTTTAATGCACGATCTGATTTCACACCCTTGGATGTCTCACAATCCTTAGAAGCCTCCTTTTATACTCTCACTGAGAATCTCAGTGAAGCTTCTTCATTGGACAGATGAGATAGTGGAAAGTCTTTCCAAAAAGACAAGACACTTTTTCTGCACATTCTGATAAAGCAGATTTGTCTTCATATGGCAGAATCTTTGTCTTTTTCTTTTTGTCACTGTTGCATAAGGCTTTAACCAAAAGAGGAATGTCAACTTTGCATGTTTCTTCTTTTGCTAAGGCCATTTTGATATAAGAAAAGGTCTGTCACCCTTTTCAGATATCCGTTTGTCTTCATGTAACACAACAGCGTAGGCAGGCTGTGCAGTTTCTGTTTTCCACTTTGTCTTCGACTTGTAAGCTGATCTATTAGCCAAAAACAATAGATGAGGACTTGAAAACATATTCCATAAAGTGTTTAGCTTGTTCACAAAGAACAGGTTCTGTTCAAAAAGAACAGAACACTTGGAATCTGTCCAAGCTGCTCAACAGAACAGAGCAGCGTAGACAGTTTATGTCTAGCCTGTTCAGCAGACAGAACAGCTTGGACAATCTGCCTTTGTTGCAACGAATGCAACAGGGTAAACAGCTTTGGACTGATATTGCAAATCACTTTTCAGGTTTCAATAAGGCATAAACAGACCTTAAATTATACCTTCAAGTGCATCATACATGTTTGATTAAAAATCTCCCCCTAAGATGTAGAGCAGGTTTGAATGAGGCCTTTTTGTGCCTAACAAGGCCACGCTCACGCTTTTAGTGGTAGCTATCCACTCAATACTGGGCTAGCTACCAGCAAACATTGTGGGGGAGCAACGTAGTAATCAATACCAAGTTCAATAGAACTGGTGACATAGCAAGGTCTAGAACAATAGACCGACATGGCTAAACATGCTAAGCTGAATCAATACATCAAGATATGAGCAATGATGAAAGCATAATTAAACAAGGTCATGATAGCAATCTCAACTTATAACAATAACTGAATTGAACTGTAAGTACAATGTATGCAAAATGATAAGTCAAATAGCCATCATGATCCACAGGGCATCACCGAACCATGATGAGCACACGTCACAATCCAGCTGAGCATAAATGAATGCCAAGATAAACTATCATCAACAATATGTCTCAACCGGAATCAAACTTGTAAAACTGAATATCTATAACTCACAGGTACTAGTTTATGCTGAACTGTTGTCTTATCTAGCAGATTTCTCCACCACCTGAGTTATCTCAGGATTTAATCTTTAATCTTTGTCATTCTGGGCTTTAGATTTGCTTTACAATCTTTAACCCACTTTCAATACTTTATCTTTTATACATTATTACTTTGTTCAGAAATTATCTGAACCTGTCCAGAATTTATCATAGCAAGAACGTTAACTTTTAGCTTTAAACTTTATTTGATCTGATTCTGATAACAGATAAACTTTAAACTCTAATTACATGTGTGAGTATGGCCATTACATTATACATACATACATACATATATATATATATATATATATATATATATATATATATATATATATATATATATATATATATATATATATATATATATATATATATATATATATATATATATTATTATGTCATACAAAGATATTCAAAAAGTTAGTTTAGTAACCAGAACTTCGGATCCGTTAGCCTACATCCGTATTTCGCATCAACTGGGACCGACTCGCCGAGTCGAGGTCCGAAATCCGATCTCGGCCAAATTCGCATGCATCCGAGAAACCATTTGATCCGAGATTGACCCATCCGAATTCGGGTTTCAACCGAATTCGGATCAACACTTAGAGAATTTTTGCAGATTTCTTTGATGTTCTTGGCGACTCGCCAGGTCACCTTAGGCGACTCGCCGAGTCGACTTGCAGATGTGCAGGTCGACCCATACGGGTTTTTACCAAAAATTCACCAAACACATTTTTGTTGACATGCAATTAAATCTTTTGTTATATTATCATTATTGGGGTGTTTCTACACTATTTTTCCCATCTTAAACACATTAAATCGTTTAGATTTGTCCAAAAATAGAGATTTTTTTGTCAAGAACACAAAAGTTATAAAAAGTCAGATTTCTAATCTATATGGACGATTTAACCAATGATTTTTGTTTCTGTAATTTCTAAAGACTTCAATAAATGATTTCTAACTGATATTACAAACATGCAACATCATTTTATCAGATTCATAAATTCAAATTTATGCAATTTTACTCTTAAAATAGAAACTAAAGCTTGGATTTTTAGTTTCTTACCTTAATTTCCACTGATTCTTGATATTCTTCAGTTAAATCCACGAATTCCTTCTTCCAATTTCGTTTCCAGCAGATTTGTAGAGTGAGAGTGAGAGATTTTAGTAATTGCAAGAAGTGAAGAAATGAAGGAAATGAAAGGCTTGAGTCTTTTATTTCCAAACTTTTGAACTTTGACACTTTTGGTCCCTCTACAACTGATTTTCTTTTAATAAAGATTTCATCTTCATTTTTATCATCATTAACATAATTTTCTTAATTAAATAATTTTCATTACTTAATTAAATTACAATACAAATAATGTAATTAAATTACATTATTAATTCAAATACGAAAATTTAAAGTCGGGTTAAAAGCTAGGTTGTTACATTAGTTTTTAAATCAAAAAAGATTATACCATAAATACATCCTCTTTAAAATGTGGTAGATGATTTTATATTTTTCAATTTTTTTTGAATATTCATCACTGAATATTCGACATTGAATATATAACATTAAATCGTCTGAAATTTATATATTAACATCGAATAAAGGTTATAAATTTGAACATTCAATCTCGAAAATATGGTTCTACAGTTCTGCACCAAATTTAGGTTCAGATTTGGTGTGTTTTATGTTATGTTTTATGGTAAAAAGTGTTAAAAGAGTACACTTAAGCTTATATCAATAATTTTTAGTCACAACGTATGTATAAAATGACCAAAACGAAATCCGGTAATAATAGAAAATGTCCAAGTGGAAAATCGGTCTGATGAACATAATTCGGACCCATCTGAATTTCGTATCATATTCTGAGTTTCGGATGGCCAATCCTGGATGCCTAACTCGGATGGCCAATTCGGATGGCCAATCTCGGATGGTCAATTCGGATGGCGAATTTCGGATGATCAAATTCGGATGAGTGCAGATCCGAACTCGGATGATCCGAATTCGAATGATCAAATTCCGATGGTCAACTTCGGATGATTTAAATAACAAATAATAGCCTTATCATTTTTATTTCATTATTATAAGGCCCATGATTGTAATAATTAGAGAACATTTAAATAAAGCATCATGTTATATATGTTATAACTAAACCTATGTAGAACTGAATTGTGCATATAATACATTATTAATTAAGTTCATATTATGTTATTATATGCCTTTAAAATTCAAATGTGCAAGTAAAAGCTTAAATGACTTAATAAAAGTCACACATATCTATAAAAAAGGACATAAAAACTTATGAGTTATCAGAATCAAGTCAATTAAAATTTAAAAGTTAATGTTCTTGCAATGATAAATTATGAACAGGTTCAGATAAATTCTGAACAAAGTAATAAAGTTTAGAGCTATTGAAAGTGGGTCAAAGTTGTAAAGCCAACTCAAAGTCCAGAAAGCCAAAGATTAAATCCTGAGCTAACTCAGGTGGTGGAGAAATCCGCTTGATAAAGTCAACAGCTCAGATTAATTCAGTAAACTGTGAGTTATAGTTATTCAGATTTACATGTTTGATTCTGGTTGAGACATATTGTTGTTGATAGTTTATTTTGGCATTCACTTATGCTCAGCTGGATTGTGACATGTGCTCACCATGGTTCGGTGATGCCCTGTGGATCATGATAGCTATTTGATATATCATTCTGCACACATTATAGTTACAGTTCATTTCAGTTGATATTCCTATCATGACTTTGCTTGTTATGTTTTTCATCATTGCTTGCACCTTTGATGTATTGATTTCAGCTTAGCATATTTAGCCTTGTCGGTCTATTGTTCTAGACCTTGTTATGTCAACCAGTTATATTGAACTTGGTTGTTGATTACTCTGATGCTCCCCTCACGATGTTTACTGGTAGCTAGCACAGTATTGAGTGGATAACTTCCACTAAAACTGTGAGCGTGGCCTGGACATCATCCTGTTCTTATAAACTATGTCTCAATATTGCGTGGCTGTGGCGGCAGTCAAGTTATATCACGCTTGTTACTCACATTCCGCCTTGTTGTAATGCATGTAATCTGATAAATCTATAATCTCACTAAGCATTGCTTATAGTTGCTGTTAAACCTTTTTACAGGAAAAGATAAAGGGAATGCACCTGTCGGACCTAGTTCTTAGGTCTCCCAAAATCAGCTGAATTTTTCATAGACCACTACTCAAACAACCCTTTTGGTACAGCTTTGAATATTATAAATTGTGGTGGTCTGGGTATATTTGCTTTGATTATATGATTACATGTATTAGACTAGTTTTGTACCTTTATAAGTTTAATTTGAACATTGTAACCCAGTACTTAAATATTGTATTAAACTTAATCCTAATAGTTGTACTGTAATTCTAATTCCGCAACTTAATTACTCTATCTTAGTTACGAATGATATCGTATTGCAAATTGTGGGACCTAGACGCTGAGGACTGCCCCTTAAGGGGTGGTCTTCACAGGATGGTATCAGATGCCATAGTTTGAGTGAATCAAGTATTATGTGGGTATTACCTGATCTCAAACTCTGAAGCAATACATAAGTATCAATCATTTAGGTGGTTTGAACTGAGATAGGATGTAGAGACGGTTATGATGGGAATAAGAGTACATAACTCTAAGTCTATAAACTGATAGTTACATTATTGTTATTTTCAGTAAAGATTTCAGGTGTTGGTGATATCCCTAATAACATGACTCCCCAGCAAATGTTTGAGATAGTATAACAATTGTTAGCACAACACTCAGAACAACAGAATAAGATTATGCAAGAACAACTTCAGGCCAGAGATAAGGCTGAAGCTAAAAGACGTGCTGATAAGAAGTATAAGCGAAAAGATAAACAAGTCCAAAACGATGAGTCTGATTCTAATAACTCCAACCCTAATGTCCAAACCGAACAACCGAAATGTTGTAAGTTTAAAGATTTCAAAGCAAGCGGTGCCCTGAACTTTGAGGGTACAGTTAACCCAATCCAAGCTTTGGACTGGATAAGCCACACTGAAGAAATCTTCAGAATCTCTAACTGCTTAGAATCCAAGAAAGTAATTTTTGCCACTGCCTTGTTTGTTGGTGCTGCTCGCGCCTGGTGGAAGACACAGAGAAGCATTTATGGAGAAGAGGTCATCCAGACGTTAGAGTGGGACCAATTCCTTGACATGTTTCACGCTAAATATTGTCCTGCTGACCAGCAAGACCAAATGGAGGTTCAATTGATGCAGTTAACCCAAGGAACCAAATCAGTAGACGAGTATGAGCATGAATTCTCGCGGCTCTGTGGCTATTCTTCGTATCAAGTAGCCACAGAGGAAAGGAAGATGAACAGATTTCGTGGAGGTCTAAATCTGAGGTACAGACACCCTATGAAAGCGATGAAGTATAAAAGTTATTTAGAGACGGTTGAAGCGGCGAGGCATATAGAGATAGAGGATACCTAGAGTACGGCGATCAACTCTACGCTCCACAGACAAACCCGACATGTCCCTCTCCCCGAAAGAAGCAAAGATTCGGCAAGTTCTTTAAGCCCAACAAATCACAGTCCCAACAATCTCAACAGTACAGTTCCCCTCAAAAAGCTCAAGCCTATGCTCTCACGAATGAACCGCGATTTTGCAAACGATGTAGGAAATCTCATATGGAGCAGTGCAATCCTGATGACGTGACCTGCTATGGTTATACATATTAAAAATTGACAAATGTCAAATCTATTCCATAGAGGACGGTTCAAATAACATAAACCAATGAATTTTTGTACCCATAGATGTGTCTATATAAGCTTCTAAGTGATGTGTAACAAATCAATAGATAACTTGATGCAAAAGTAAGTTAATAATTGTTTGTTTTGATAACACTTTCACGTGTCATCACATAAATCGTGTTAAAAATTAATTTTGTTGTATAAATTGGTAAAAAAGAAAACGTAGTTGCATGTTTTGATAACTAGATCAAACGTCATTGTCTAAATCATGTTTAAAATGTTTCCATTGCATAACGCCATTGCATAAATCATGTTAAAAATGCTTTCATTGCATATATTTAAAAAAAAAAGAAACATATTTTTTTATCATTCAACTATTTGAAATGTTTATTTTAGCTATTTAGATTCTTTCATATCTTTTTGACAGTTCATATTTTGTTAACTAATTATTTTGACGCAATTAAAGAGGTGGATGATAAGTGTACAAAGTTTGTCTTTACTATTGACAATTAAACCTTTTAATATGTCTATTTTAACCACTAAATTATCAATAATATCCTTTAACAATTCAATGCATTGTCATGTTTTGACAGTTTAACACTACAGCAACAACAACAAGCCCTCGTCCCATGTTGATGGGTATGGAGAGTCTGTCTTGCAACCACCCAGGGTGGGACGACTTCTCACAAATGACCTTCGACATATGATATGTGTTGACTATGAAGGTTGCCCGACATAACCTGTATAATCCACATAAGTAGGAAAGGACAAGTTGCAACTTGTGACTACATAGTTTAGTTTCATATGAAATGTTTAGGTTGGGACACAAAGATCTTATCATATGTTTATAGTAGAACCCCGTTTAGGGCTCTTGGCTAACATAAATCACGTTGCATGAATACATGTTTTTATAATATTTGTAAAAAACCTAAGTGACATAAATGATTGGAATTAGGTCATACAATATCAAATAAAGTTTTGAATATGAACTTTTTTACACATATGATACTAACCCATATTTTGAAATCAAATTATATCCTTACTAGAATCAAGCATTTGAAATCAAACAAAATCATGATTACAAACTGGATCTGAAACTTCTTCGAAGTTTGATCCAAATGACATCTTTCAATAGATATAGATCCATATTTCGAAGTGAGGACGAAAGAAACCTATAACAAATCGTTCAAAACTAAAACAAAATCCTTCAAATGCTATGAATCAAGCATTTGACGGGATCCTTCAGTTATATAAATATTTGAAAACAACTTCGATTGACAGAGAGAGAAAGAGAGATGTCTGGAAAGAGATGATTGGGCTATATGAGGTGTTGGTGGCCAGTGGCGGTGGTGTGGCCATCGACGGTGGTATGGTTTATGTTAGAGGGATATTGCAAGTTATTTATTAATCTTTAATTAATGTAATTCGAAATTTATTTATGAAAGTTAAATTACCAATTTATGGAATTTTAATGACCATGCATGATGATGTTGATGCTTATTCAAATTAATAAATCTTAGTACAAAGATGAGTTTTAGAAAAGTAAAAGAAATTTAATTTGCAAAGCATTGATTTGGAAAGTTTGCAAAAGTTTATGTCAAGGGGTATAAAGTGATGTAAGTCTAAACTTACCTCTTTATGCGTGAATAGATCTTTTGGATCTGCTCACTTTGCAAACACACATCCCCTCTCTAAACTCTCTCTCTCTCTCTCTCTCTCTCTCTCTCTCTCTCTCTCTCTCTCTCTCTCTCTCTCTCTCTCTCTCTAAGGAACACGAAATCTTCAAAAAATCAAGTAATAAATCGAATATCAAGCTTCTACTCAAGCATCTAAGAATGACTCTAAGATAAATTTCAAGCTTAGCTAAGATCTAAATGGGTTTATCTAAGCATTTGGAGTTTGGCTTCTTTATGAACCGAATTGAACTTAGATGTTGACTTTATAGATGCATGTGTAAATTAACATATTAGAAGTGTGATCGGCATCGTACTAAAGTTATAGCAAATGGTGCCTATTTTACTAGATACGTATTTTGTAATAAAAATGGAACTCATACAAACTAAAACTAATAGACAATAGGAAAATGTAACCTATCGTATGGTAGAATAATTTAGGTAAGAACCGAGTATCGATATCAGAGAAACGGTGTAGAATGATGATAATAAGTCTTTGGTTACTAATTAATCATGGACAATAAGTAGTTGACTCTAAATAAGTATTATAATGAAACAAATGAACTACCTTAGACTATGAAGCAAAACAAACAAAAGCAGTGGACAGTTTAGTGTCAAAACAATGCATTCATTTAGAATCAATCCCCCTAGTCTCGATGATAGCATTTAAGCCTGATATTGAATTTAACTCACGTGATTCTTAAGTCAATTAAACTTTTGGGTCAGGTTATTTAACTTTATGAATATTGGAAAGATACGTGAACTTCTTCGCTATATCCACCTCAAAAAATGCAATTAAAACACAATTACTTTGATTATCGAAGATGTATGATTAAGACTAATCCAAGTTGCACAAGATGGTTCATCTCAATGTAACTTCACTTGTAAAGCCATAAACTTGAAAAACCCTAACTACTTCTTTTTACTGGTTCCGGTTTCAAGAAACGATTAATTGGTAAAACAATTAGTCGATATAAATATTCAAAACAAAGGCTTTCACCACAGATTGAATTGACTATTAATGAAATCTTAAGTTTTTAGCAAACAAATGTAACCAAATAAACCAATGAAATCAAAAGAATAATTCAATCTAATAACGTTATCATCTAACTATGGTTCAATCATCAAAGTAAATGTAATGGTTAAAGTTCAAAGTTGTGGTATATAAAAACTTTGGATTGTATTTGGGATGTGGGTAGCAGATAATTTGAAGTAATTGTATTGTAATGGTAAAAGTTCAAAGTTGTACTTGATGATGTAATAATTGTGTCTTAATTTGCCTTATTTCCTGTCATAATTATCTTAGTTTTACGGTTGATATTCATATTGCTTACTGAGATTCGGATAAGATTTTTAACAAAAGTTGGATCTTACACCTTGCAAAACTTTGAGACTCACGTGAACCATTTCATATATATATACAATATACATACATACATGTGTATGTATGTATCTATATGTATGTATATGTATATGTATATATGTATGTATATGTATATCGTCTATGTATGTATGAAATCATGCATGTTCAATATTTGACTTTAGTAACATATTGTAAGAGTGTTTAAATAAAATGCATTTCTAAAGTGTTGCAGATAAAAAAAAACTTTAAATTCAAATTTTTTAAAATTACGTAAGATACAACTTATAATAGCAATGTAAGTTTGCTTGTGAAATTTCATGTTATCATTCAACGTTTTTTCAAAACACAAAAAACCAAGTATTAATCCTCAAAAGAAAATCTAAAATAGGATTTATATTCCAAACAAACAAACGTATATTTATATTTGTTATTTACTTAGTCTACATATCATTTTTTTTCTCATTTAATCATATACTTTTATTGTCGTATTCATTTTGCTCCATTTGTCTTGAAAACACAATTATTGACCCAAAAAAACCACTATAAATATGAAATTAAGTATAATGATTATTATTACTTATGTATATATCATCAAAAATTATCATATACACTTTTATATTTTTATTTATATATCATTAATAAAACCAGCACCATACTTTATATTTTCATCAGTTTGTCATTTTTGTCTCAGGTACAGAGATCAAAATAATTAAGACAAAAAAGTAAAGAAGATTAAATAGTGAAAAAATATTAGATGGATCAACTTAAATTAATAAAAATAAAAATAATACATTGATCTTTTCAATATAAAATAGGGAAAATCATGTAAAAAACTAATGCACATTCAGTATTTTTCGAATAAGTCATTGTACCAAAAACGTTTCCACAAAAATCTTTCCAACTTAAAAATATTTTCGTAGAAATCATTACACATAAAATATTTTCTATGAAAGTCCTTTAACTTAACAAAATCTTATAAAAAACTTCTGAAAAATCTTTAAAAAAATCTCATAAAACAACAAAATTCATAAAAAAAAATTTCAAGTTGAAGGACTTTTATGGAAACGTTTTTGGTACAGGGACTTAATCGAAAAATATCAAAAGTATACTTTTTCCTGTAAAATAACATCTTCAAATATCGTAATCATTTCAGGGTCTTTGTGATAATGTCACGTTTCTGAATAAAAAAAACATACCTTTTTCTTACTATAAATAGAATAAATAATATGTTGGATTGTTGGAAGAAAGTGAAAAGGGTGAGTGCAATAAAAGATCTTACGATCACAAAAGAGAGAAAAAAGTGATCAAGTTTGCTCATCTTTAGGAACAAATGAAACTATGACAAATAAATCAACATGGGTATCTTTCATATCTCTAAAATCTTCACCATAGATCTTCCAAAATCTTGCTCCTTTTGTCCATTTCTTCATTTTTTTTTTTCTGCACAAAAGGTAATGAGATATCCCTTTCTTAAGAATATTTTAAAGATATTTGATGAAACCCAAAAGATAATATGATCCATGGTCGATAAAAATGTGAACTTTTCATGATTCATCCGTTGTATTGTAAAACTGATAATAATATGTTCTTTTTTATAATTCTTTAATGATATCTAGCTAACAAAAGGGTTAAGATATTTTATAAAGCTTGAACGAAAATCTTAAGAAAACATGATTAATGTAAAGTTGCTTGGTATGTCATTGTTAATGGTTGGAATGAGTTTAATTACCTTTACTCATGTGTTGTAACAAGGCTAAAACCATATTGTGTTTGATAAATAAAACATAGATATAGTACAATTGCTTTTAATCTAATGCATGATGAGTATGTTTGACAAAACCTAGATACAATCAGAGCTTATAGCTACTGAAGTACATATATGTAAACCACATTAGAATCATGATTGATTAACATTAACTTGAATATTGTATTTTCATAAGCTCAAGCTACTTGAAATAGCTTTTGCTTTTAAAAGCTCATATATTTTATAAGTCCCTGAAAGAAAAGTCTTCCTAAAGTAGCTTATTTATTAAAAATAATGAAAACTTTTCAAAACTATGCATGAGCTCAAGCTCTCATTAATATCACAAGTTACGTGTCGAACATGCCCAATATATTTACTAAGAAAACTATACCTTGCATGTAAATCTTAGATAATAAATTAAGAAAAACATTAAAATGTCATGTGTCAACCTGCATGTTTTACCAAAAAAAAAATAATAATAATTATGAGGTATTATGTTTAGAATTTAAAAAAAAATACAACTCATAGTTTTTATAATCTATGACTATAAATAGATAATTAATTCCTTCCACCATTATCTATATTTATGGAGAGGTTCAAATGAAAACCTAATTTATATGGGAAACCGAAGAACCAAGTTACAATTTTATTTTTTTTTCATCAAAATCATTTATTTTTGATAATTTACACATTTATTGATATTTAAAAAAACCATTATCTTTTGTTGATGCATAAAACATAAATTTTATATGTGCATAAACTTGATAAAGTTTTGTATAGGAAGATGAAACTATATGCACAAAAAATCTTGCATTTTATGTATCAACAAAAGAAATTTAAAATAGTAATAAATGCTCAAATTGATTATAATAAAAAATTTTAACGAAAACATGAATTCTTTAAAGGGTGCTACTATTTTCACCCCATTTTATCTATTTCTACCCCATAATCATTACCTATTATTAAAAATCAGTTTAATAATTAATTAAATACTTTTGGCCAATTGAAAATGACAGATTTTTAGTCAACTAACCATCATCTTTTTATGTTTTCAATACCAATAAACTTTTACCCAGATGTTTATAAATTTCAACTTCCAATAAAAAAATTGAATAACTTGAACACATTAATTTCAATACCAATATCAAAGTAGAGTTCAAGATCTTTGAATACTCCAAATCAAAACCTGAATATGCATCTTTCTTGACTTCCAACAAATATTAATTTATCTGTTTCTTGATTTTATTAATTTCTTTGTCCATTTTAAAATCAAGATCAAAGTAGATTTCAAGATTTTTGAATACTCCAAATCAAAACCTGAATATGCATCTTTCTTGACTTCCAACAACAAATCAGCACAAGCACATAGCAAATCGTTCTCCACTCGGTTAGTAGAAACATGACGATTGAATAAAACCCACAAGAAACAAAGATTGTGAAACCTATGATCTAGTCCGAGAGACCTGTTCTTACCAGGGTGGTGGCGGCCGATGAGGCGGTGGCGGCGGCGTGGCTGTGAGAGGGAGGGAGAGAGAGAGAGAGAGAGAGAGAGAGAGGGAGAGGCGGCGGCGGCTTGACAGAGAGAGAGGTCGTGACTCTCGTCGCCGTCGCCGATGAGGCGGAGGCATGGCGACGACGTGTTTGTGAGAGAGAGAGAGGGAGAGGCGGCAGCGGCTGAAGTGAGAGAGATGAAGAGGCGGCAGAGAGCATCCGAAGTGAGACCATCCGAGAGCACCTGAAGTGAGACCATCTGAGACCATCCGAAGTGAGACCATCCGAGACCATCCGAGAGAGAGAGAGAGGCGGCAGTGAGCCAAAGTGAGAGAGGGGGGGAGTACTTCTTTTAGGGTTAATTTTAGGGTTTATTATTTTGAGTGGGCTTGGGCTTTTTTTTTTTTAACCAAAGTTTAGGGTTTAGGTTTTTTAGTGGGCTTGGGTTTTTTTTACCAAATACATTTTTAATTACTAAATAAATTTGGTTTTTTTTTAATTTTTTTAAATCATATTTTTATGTATTTGTTACTTTAAATCAGATTTTTTTAATATCAAATCAGATTTTAAATCAAATTTTTCTAAACAGATTTTTTATGTATTATTAATATTAAATCAAATTTTTTTCAAATTAGATTTTTATATATTTTTAATATCAAATCAGATATTAAATTTTTATGTATTGTTACATTCTAATTATTTTTATAGTTGTGTAATATTCTAATTATTTTTTCCGTTTTTTATACAGAGATGTTTAATTTACATGAAATCAACTTATCGATGAATATTCGTTCAAAACATCAGCTTTCTACACTGATCAGGTTACTTTATAATTATTTTAATGTTTATATATGTTTAAATTATATTTATATATGTTTAATTATTTTCATGTTTGTACATTTATACATAAACCCTAAACCCTAATTATCAGATGTTCAACTCATGTGAGGAGTTGATGGAGTGAGTACGAAACACAGCACGCCCTATCGGTTTTGTCATTGTCACTAAACGATCAAAGACATATGTGAACGACTTCATATATCGAGTCATACTTATTTGTGATCGAGGTGGGACGTATAAATCTATAGCTGCAAGTAGAGCAACTGGAAGCAAAAAGAATACTTGTAAGTTTAAACTAGAAGGAAAATATTCAAGACAGTATAACCAGTGGATGATTAAGGTAATATGTGATGAACATAATCATCCACCTACACAATATATGGAGGGTCATCCATTTGAAAGATGGTTATCTGATAACGAGACTCGCTTGGTGGGAGATTTAACAATGAAGAACGTGGCGCCAGGTGATATCATGTCAACACTGAAGAAGGAAAATAAAAACAATGTGTCGACGCTTAAAACGATATACAATACACAACATAAGATTCGCATGGCCGAGCAAGCAGGAAGAACTCCAATGCAAGTTTTAATGTCTCAATTGCATGCTAATGATTATGTCTTTGAGTTCACCACAGGTGAGTCAAATGAGCTAGAAAATCTATTTTTTGTGCACCCAACATCGTGGAAAATATGACGTGCATTTCCACACGTGTTGATAATAGACGCCACATACAAAACGAACAAATATAATAAGCCGTTTGTTGAAATTGTCGGCGTAACGTCAACCTAAAAGACATTCTCAATAGCCTTTGTCTTTATGCATAGAGAAAAGGAGGCCAATTATACTTGGGCGTTAAACTGTTGAAAGTTGACGCTCGAGGAGTGTATGCACCCACGTGTTATAATTACAGATAGAGAGTTGGCACTCATGAATGCATGCGAACAAGTGTTTCTACCCGACTACTTTGTAGATAGCATATTGAGCAAAACATTATGAAGCATTGTAAATCAACTATCAGATCACAACACGATTGGGACTCTTTTAAAGCATTGTGGAAATTACTGGATGAAAATGTCTGACAATGGTGTCTTGATTGCGAACACGTACAATTTCATTGTTTGCTTTTTAACAATCCAATCAGTTACACATTTTTTCCGCTTTGGAAAAAGTCACGGGCGCCAGAACTAAATCAATCGATAGCATTTGTTCATGGAAATCATTTTATGAAGGTGGATTTGCAAGAGGGACATCCAATGTCAAGTCTTGCGGGACATTGTAGACCCGCAAAAGAATGGAAAAAAATGTACAATAATCAACTATTGCCATAATAATTTATGTAATAAATTCGTTTGTACAACGTTGGTTATTTTTTTGCAATTATCCCTAAATTTTAATGTATTTTAATAATAAGATTTTTGTTTTTAAATTAATAACTAATTTTATGGGGTAGAAAGTTAATCATTAGTAAACTTACTTAATTATCATGTGGTAGAAATAGATTGAAGATGATGAGTTAATCATTAGTAAACATAATCATTTATCATGGGGTAATAAATAGATTGAAGATGATGGTTAATGATTAGTAAACATAATCATATGGGGTGAAAATAGATTCAACATGGGGTGTAAATAGATCCACACTTCTTTAAAATGGTTTTCATGTTTCCCATCTAAGAGAGAACTGTCACCTAATTCCCTACATGTACATATACATACTGTCATATAACCATCTATATATACATACATATATAGAGACGGAATCATTGCAGAACCTAAATTTAGTGTAGAATTGTAAAACTAATATCGTTCATAGATTAGCATAATCTAATGGTCTTGATTGAAATGATCAAGTGTAGAATTAGTGAAAAAAATTGGTATTAGTGATATTTTAACTCTTTGAATGGTAAAAATGGAAAATATTGGCAATGACAAAAAAATTAACATTAGCAAAAAAATATCCTACTTTCTTAAATTAAAATAACATTAATATGATTAATTTTTAAATCAAAAGAATTATATCATTAAAACGAGTTTATACTCTTTAAAACGAGACCGATCATAATATATTTTTTTCGAAAAAAATTTACGTGTTTATTTTTCGTAAAGAGTTTTTTTTACGCAGACGACCATTCAATATATTATATCGAGATCATTCAATGTTGAAGTAACAGTTTATATCATATATTCAACGTCGATGTAATACTATATATCATATATGCAACACTGCATATACATTCAATATTAAAAGAGTCAAAATTAATAGTCAAACTTTTACCTAGACGACTATTCAATATATATCATATCGAGATAATTTAATGGCGAAGTAACAATTTATATCTTATATTTAACGTCAAAGTAATATTATATAGCATACATGCAACAATGCATATACATTAAATATTCAGTCAAAATTAATAGTTAAACTTGGTGGACTACCCTTAGGGGGCGTTTGGTTCGCGGATTTTCTGGGATTTCCTGGGATTTGCATTTAAAATCCTGTGTTTGGTTCGCAGATTTCAGTAAGGATTTAAAATCTCAGGATTTCTTAAATCTCTCCTTTCTTTGTATTTTAAAATCTCAGCCTCCCCCCTAGAATTTTAAATCCCAGTTATCTTGCATTTTTCAGATTAACAAATTTTTTATATAAGATAATGCAAATTCTTTGACAAAATCCTGACAAATGCAAATGCTGCATAATACAAATCCTTTGACAAAATGCAAATCCCAGAGAAAAAATCTGCGAACCAAACGCCCCCTTAATTTAATTTTAATTGCATATTTACCATTCAATTCCTAGTTTATATTATAATTCTATGGTGTAGATTGATTCTTTAAGTCTGCACTAAATTAAGGTTTTGCAATGATTTCAACCATACATGCATACATGCATACATACATACATACATACATACATACATACATACATACATACATACATATATGTATGTGTATGTGTATGTGTATGTGTATGTGTATGTGTATGTGTATGTATATGTATAATCAACATGTTATATACTTATATCATGATTTTTAAGGTAGTGAATCAAAATCAGAATAATCATTTAGTGTTTGATTCACACCTGATGTTGAATCACGAAATCACATGTTGATTCAATATGCTTTTAGGATTGGATTCAACATTTCTTACAAACATTTGACTTCTCACAGGATCCAAATGAATACCACCATAATCGTAGGGTACCTCGAGGTACCGATCTTGAATAAAAATTTCATGAATTTTTTTTATATTCACATATATATTAACATTATACAATTACGATAATGAGTTTTGAAAGTCTATCAAATGATTATGCAAATAAATAAACACTTCCTTAAAATCATGAGAAATTTTATATATGTTAACATATACATAAGTTCAATTTCTTTTTTGTTTCATCGGTACATCAAGATACCCTGCAAACTTATACCTTTTTTAAAGAAGTTTGTCAAAAACCTTTTTTTAAAGAAGTGTTACATTTATGAATGATCACCCATGAAAACACCATTAGTTTCCTCTTGCTAAGCTGCATGCACGTACTGATGGCAAATCAATGAATGTAACAATATATATATAAGAATGGTTGGTTTCTTACAAGTGAAACAATATAGGTGGAATTTTTCATGCAAATATAACATATTAACATATAACACATGTGTAAAACCTATTTTCATGTATCTAAGGATGCGTTTGGTACAGAATGAAAAGAAAAGAAAATGAAGAAGCTTATATTGTTTTTTTCTAATCATGAGAATGAAATTACATTACAAAAGAATTGATTTTCATTCACTCTTTTGATTTGTAGGCTTTACCTGATTTTTCACGTATTGGTAGAGAATTGAGAATACATTATCGATTACGAAAGAAAATGGAATCGATTTTTGTATTAGTGTATCATGACTAAAAACACAATGTAAATTTCTTTACTTCCATATGCCCATACCAAACATCCCCTAAAAGTTACTCCCCACCCCATCGGTCTTTTATATCCCAAATATTAAATAAGTAAATAGTCTGACGGTACATTTGGATTTAAATTTTTTACTTGCAAGTTAGACACATAACACATCTAGTGGTTGTAAGCCTTTAGAGTCACAAATTGGTAAGTTGGTCATCGAAGAAGCAAAATTCAATGATGATTTTAATTATAGAATATGAGTATATAGCAGCCAATAGTTGATGTGCTCAGATTCTATGAATGAAGAATTAGGTTGTTGATTATAACTTGGGTATTTGAAAATTTTCCAATTTTCTTTTAGAATATTAAGTGTCATTGTTAGAATGAATTATATTTTATTTCTATTGACTACTAGCTAGTTAATATATGTTAATGTATTAACCTAGATCATCTTAAGAACTATAACCATTCGTTTTCATTTTCAAGTAAAATGATTTATTAATAATTAAATTTTATAAAATGTAAGTTTTTCAAACAAATTTGTCTAACAAAAATTATTCATTTTTAAAACTTTACGAAACTTAAGCATTTAAAAATAAGGTTTAGATCGTTTAATACCAACGCACTTTTTCAAATGTATTGATATTGTACATGCATGAACTTTTTCTTATTACACATATGATACATGTACTTTAGTTTTTTAAATAACTATGATATATTTTTACGTAGAGCTCAGTTGAAAATCCAGGCTCTATTTGTATGAAAATCTATGCTCCATGTAGAATCATATATATCATACTGAAATAGAAAACTAAAGTATATGTATCATATTGGTAAGAAAAAAAATATTTCATGTACCATATCAATACATTTAAAAAATACGTTGGTATTATGCCACATTAACCCTTCAAAAATATCTCACCCAAAAAGCTAAGGTTCATTAACTTTTTCTATATTTTTACGTTATTATATGTTATTCTTTAGAGTTGATATTGAAAATCTCAATCAACTTTTTAAATTTTTTCTGTTAATTCCCTAAATTTTTTTTCAAATGTTATAAGTCTCTAAATTATTTTTGTCTTATTCAAAAGTACATATATTTAATCGGCTACCGAATTAGCTAGTAAAACACAACTGATAAAACAAAATGTTTAGCAACCTAATCGCTAATATATGAAAAGATGGTGGATTTTTTTTAACATTAATCAAGTGAAAAAACTAAGCTTCCTTGTTTGATAACCAGTCAAATAGGTCAAATATATACTATTGAATAATACAAAAATGATTTAGGGATTTAATGTTAGAGACTTGATTGCGAATATGAAGAAAGTTGTTAGGATTTTTTCACCGTTAATCCTATTTTTTATAAGTTGAATGACAATCCTTCATATTTAAAAGATACCACGTAATCCTCCAAAAATAATCTCCATATTTAGAGAAATGGAGAATACCATTGGAGCTCAACTTTCTCCTCTAAACTCCATATTTGAAAGAAAAATTATTTTTGAAGTATGTTATTGAAGATGACCGTATAATTCAAATCATATAATTTATTTTTATTAATTTATAAGGGTAGATGATTTTTTTTATAAAAAAATAATTAATTTATTGTTTTTATTTAATTTGTCTGAGACAGGAAGATTTGATTAGTATCTTTTTTGGCCTTTTTTGCATCCTAATTTTCTAACAGGGTGGGTGACACATACATTTCCATCATCATGTTTTTTTTCTTTTATTTCTTTGTTTATAATATTCAAAAATAATAATAATAATTATTATTATTATTATTACAAAAAAATAAAAGAAAACAGACATAAACATGGCTGTCAATTACCGACTATCAATAAATGCATCGGCGTTGACTATCCTTTCTTTGACTTTTACAATTCTATTTCTTCTAAACCCAACACACTCACACCCTACGTGGCTACGTTGCTTCCTCGTCGCCGTACTATTTTACTCGTCAACCGGTCTACAATAAAGCCATGTATAACATATTTTATCAAATTTATAAGGGAAAATTGCGCAAAAAAACCTCTAAGTTGGATCATTTTTGCGATTAAAACCCCCAACTATTTTTCATTGCACAAAAAACCTCCAACCGGTTAAAACTTTGTAAATTTGAGTTTTTTTCAAAAAATCTGACTTGCAACCGGTTTAGCGAGTTGCAACTTGATGACGTGTACAATTTTTAAATAGATTTTTGCATAAAAAACCCCCCAACTTGTTTAGTTTTTTCAATTAAAACCCCAAATCATTTTTCATTTGATAAAAAACCTCCAACCAACAAAGATAATTAAAATCGAGTCTTCACTGATGGAACATAAATAAACGAAATTCAGAAGCTTAAAATGGAACATAAATAAACGAAATTGAATATAAAGCTGAAGCTAAAAATGCAACTCGTGAACACAAAATGAAATTGATTCCATCGGCACAATTGAAGTTAAAATTCAAAATTAAACGGCATAAGTTAATCGAACATACATACATATATAAAATAAACAACACTGAACATAAAGATGGGATGGAGTAATCGGAGTTGCCGGAGGTAGAGAAGAAGAGAAAATGTAAATATTATTGTTGGTTAGAGATGGAAAAAATAGTTAAGGGTTTTAATCGAAAAAGTCACTAACTTCGAGGTTTTTTATGCAAAAATTGATTTTAAGAATTATACATGTTGTGCCACGTAGGCGCCACGTAAGTCGGGTTTGCCATGTGGACGCCATGTATGTGCCATGTAAGCATATTAACCTATTATAACCGGTAATGTCCTAATTTCAAAAGATTTTACCGGTTAGAGGTTTTTTGTGCAACAGAAAATGGTTAGGGGTTTTAATTACAAAAATGGTACAACTTTAGGGTTTTTTACGCAATTATTCCAATTTATAATTTCTATTTATATAATATAACAGATTTAAATTTGAATCCAAATTCAAGTTTTGTATTAGATAAGATTTAGTTTAGATTTAAATTTAATTAATATCATTTAAATTATTTTTTATATGGATTAATTATTGATTTAAAATATACGTACAAAGTCCGAATGACATATGAAATGATGTTATATGGCAATGCAGATGACGATATATGGTAAAATAATTATTTTTGTAATAGTATTTGTAGATTGATTGCTTGTTTATTTACTTAAGGATGTTAACAAACTGAACATTTGGTGAATTATGTATGAACTGTTTATTAAAAAAACATATTTTTATATTTATTTGTTTATCAAACAAATGAAATGAAGAAAGAGATTTTGTCCATTTAACTAACATGTGGTGTTTGTTTTTTTAAGATTAAAAAGCATTTAATATCTAATTCTAATTCAAATATTTAATTTATTCATATCTATTATAATTATAACTAGGCTGTGTTTAGTTACCGGAAATTTTTAAAACTTTCCATTTTGTTTTTTTTTTTTTAAAAATGAAAATTTGTTACTTAATAATAATTCCTTAAATTTTCATTTCCTATATTTATTTTTAATATTTTTCTCTCCTTCTTACTTTTATATCATCTATCCTATTTTTCTTGCTATATAATCATCTATCTCATTTTCCTTAAAACTAAAACTTTATCGTCAAAACAAGTTTACACTTTTTATAGAAAACCTGACTTGAAAACTATAAACTGGAAACTAAAAATGAAAAATGACTAGTTTTTGTTTAATAAACACAACCTAACGTCTTGCATTATTATTATTCGAATAATTTAAACTTACAATGTAACGACTTTCATGTATTTATACTTTTTAATTTTATTAAAAATGATCTTCGACTTTAAATTATTTTTTATAAAGACCAATAAAGTATTTAAAAAATTTATTAAGTTAATATCAAAATATCATTATAGGTCACCCAACTATCCAAGTATTACTTTTGTTCCGATAATATCAATCTCTTACAAAAAAATATAAAATAATAAACATACATTCCAATTATAACAAACTAGTTTATAACCCACGTATTACGTGGATAATTTTAATTAAATTTATTTATATAAAATGTATATGAGTAAAAATAAAAACATACAAAAATAATAATTGTATTTATTTTTTATTATTTACAGATTAAAAAATAGAGTATATTTATCTTTTTTAAAAATATTAAATTGTATTTATCTTTTTGTTAGTCTGTTAGTTTTATATATCACATAAAGCAGTTAGTTGGTTAGTTCTGTCATTTCTAGTTAGCTAAAGTTGGTGTGTGTATATATATATATATATATATATATATATATATATATATATATATATATATATATATATATATATATATAGATTTGGATTCAAATGAGTACCACTAGTTTTGCGGAGTACCGGAGGTACCTCGCTTAAAATTATTTTTTTTGAAATTTTTTTTCATAATCATGTTTAAATTAATAATATAAGACTACTTGCAAAAAATCACACATAAACACACACTATAACTATGTGAAACGTGCAAGTTCACATGAACTGCACTGTTGTGAACGTATGTTCACAGCTAAGCATGTTCACATGAATTTTTCCACGTTCACATGACTTTTAAGAGGCTACGAAGTGTGAATGCGTGTAATTCTTTTACAAATATGCTTATATTATTTGCATCTAAATGAATATGAAAAAAATTTAAAAAAAAAAAACTTTTTTTCGAAGCATGTTCACATCTTAAACCTGTGTGTTCACAGGTACTCACGGTACTCTGCATTTTTAAGGTACTCACACGAACCATATTCTATATATATATATATATATATATATATATATATATATATATATATATATATATATATGTGTGTGTGTATTTGTAAGTTCTCATTTGTACTGTAATTTTTCATTTCCTTCAATAGAAAAGAAGTTCTTTTCTCTAATATGGTATCAGACTGGTCCATTTCGTCGTTCAAATTCCGCTTCGTCATTTCACTTCAATCGCTCAATCATGAGTGAATCAGATACAATTCCTCAAATACAAGCAATCGTGATTGCTCAAACCCTTACTATCTTGGATCTTCAGATTATCTTGGATCAATTTTAGTTTCAAATGTTTTCAACGGCACTGGCTTCATGGCCTGGAAACGATCAATGACCATCGCCTTAACAACAAAGAACAAATACGGCTTTGTTGATGGTACCATTTCTAAGCCATCTTCAACCTCTGAAAATTATTCTCCTTGGTTTCGTGTCAATTCAATGGTCATAAGCTGGATTCTCAATTCACTTCACAAAAATATTGCTGATAGTGTTCTATTTTTACAATCTGCCTGTGAAATCTGGAACGAATTAAACCAGAGGTATGCTGAATCAGACGGAGCTTTGATTTATCAAATTCAGCAACAACTCTACTCTATTTCTCAAAATTCTGATGATTTCTCAACATATTTCACCAAATTATCAAAGATTTGGGATGAATTGAGAATTGTACAGGATTTACCAAATTGTTCATGTGGAGCAAGTATTCAACTCACCATATATCTTGAAGATCAACGTCTCATTCAACTTCTCATGGGATTACATGATTCGTACAAAGCTATTAGGGCTCAAATCCTCATGATGAAACCATTACCTTCTGTTTCCAGTGCATATTCCATCATCCTTCATGAAGAACGTCAACGAGAAATCACCATTCCTCATTTTGTTCTCGGCAATGAAAATATAGCAATGCAAGTCTCTTCCTCTGATACTAAAAAGCAACTACTCTGTAATCACTGTAAGAAGCCAGGACATACAAAAGCTCAATGCTACCGTCTTCACGGATTTCCTGCAAATTTCAAATTCACCAAGTCCAAACGCAATGAAACTCAATCTTCTGCACAGTTCGTGGTCTCTACGCCTTCAATTTCTCAAGAATAGTTTCAACAACTTGTTTAACTCATCAATAACAATAAGTCAAACGTCTCTTCTCCAGTCAGTCATGTAAATTCAATAATTACTGATGGAGCAATGATGAATGAAGGTAACCTCTTCTCATTTAAACACTTTGTGGCCAATACTAATACTCATTCTGCTTCATTACAAAATCATCATTCCTGGATCATTGATTCAGGAGCTACTGATCACATGTGCTCTAATAATGATTCATTCTCTTTTCTTACTGAATTCATTCAGCCTCGTTCAATTGGTCTGCCTAATGGACAAAACAGTTTTGTTTCATTCTTTGGTGATGTCAAACTTCACAATTCCATCATATTGCATAATGTTTTGTACGTTCCATGCTTCAAGTATAATCTCTTGTCTGTTTCTAAACTTGTAGCACAACTGAATACTTTTGTCATTCTCACTGATAAAGAGTGTCTCATGCAGGACCCTTTGTCAAAGAATAAACTCTCTCTTGGCATTCTTGGAAAACGCATAAATGACTTGTATGTGTTTGATCAACAAGAAACTAGCAACAGTCTTTCATTTCAGTTTGATTTCTCAGCTTTACAATTCTGTAACAACTCTTCTGTAATGAATACTTTGCATTCTTGTACTGAACCTCCTAATTCAATGACTAAGGCAATGCTTTGGCATAAACGGTTTGGACATTTACCTCTACATAAACTCAAGAAATTGTGTTTATTGTCCTCAAATGATCATGATCATGGGGTTGACACTTGTTTGATATGCTCACAAACTCCCTTTTCCAAAAAGTCATACCACTTCTCAACAGATTTTTGATCTTGTTCATGTTGATATTTGGGGTCCTTATCGGCATATTACTTTTGATGGTCATAAGTACTTTATTACCATAGAAGATGATTTCAGTAGATAAACATGGGTACATTTGCTTCCCCACAAAAGTTATGCTATGTCCATCATAGTAGACGATTCGTCATGTTGTTGTTAAACATGCCGCCAAATCTTGTGCAATTGCAGTTCATGTCTTTCCACTTTGAATTTAGTTGGTGGGTGGTGCGGGTACTTCCACCAATTCGGCTATCAAAATTTTTGAGGATTCGTCCCCAAAAATTTGAACATTTTTTATTGTTTCCTGTAGTTGGATCCTCGGAAATATCAATCCAGGCTTCCGCCAAAGCCTTTTCTTCGTGCGAGGTCCACATTTTTGGTTTCATTGGGCCCTTTTTTGTAGATCCACTTGCCGCCCCCGCGGTGTTTACGGGAATCGTCTTGTCGTCGTCGTCGTCGGGTTGAGTTTCGGGTATCTCTTCTACTTCGTCCTCGCCGACGGATGCTTGATCCCGGTAAGCAGTTAATGGTTCGAAACCGTCGTTAAATTCTTGCGACGAATATTGTGGAAAGGGTGGATTTTGTTGGTAATATTGTTGAGAATATTGTGGAATGGGTGATGATGATTGATATTGTGGAATGGCTGATGGTGATTGATATGGTGAAAAGTGTGGTACATATGGTGCGGAATTCCGTAAAATTCGGTGGATAATTTTGCGGTGGGCGAAATGGAGGGTTTGTTCGAGAAGCGGGTTGTTTGCCGGTATTTCGATCCATAATTTTAGAGAGAATGAAAATTGTATAGAATGAAAGAGATGAAAGTGTATAGAGATAGAGATATATATGGAAGGTGTGAAGATAAATGATAATTGAGATGAGTATTTATAGGGTGAAAATATTATTAAATTTTTCTTTATTTTGAACGGTCAAATGACCATTGGAACACAAAAAGACAAAGGGAGAGAGAGCGGGGTCGCGCGGTCAGGGGAAGTCGGGGAGGGGTCGGTATAGCGCGGGGCCGGGCATCAAGGGTGGTGTTCCCGACGGCTCCATGCAGATGTGGCAAGGCCGCTTGGGCGCGGGGAGGGTACACCGGACACTCTAAGGGGCGTTTGGTTCGTAAATTTTTTCCTCTGGGATTTGTATTTTTTTTCAAAGGATTTGCATTATGCAACATTTGCATTTGTCAGGATTTTGTCAAAGAATCTGCATTAACTTATAGAAAAAAATTTGTTAATCTGAAAAATGCAAGGTAACTGGGATTTCAAATCCTTGTGTGAGGCTGGGTTTTTTAAATTACAAAGAAGGAAGGAATTTATGAAATCTTGAGATTTTAAATCCTTACTGAAATCTATGAACCAAACACAGGAATTTAAATGCAAATCCCAGAAAATCCGCGAACCAAACGCCCCTAAGGGTTCAACGGCCTTGTGGTTTTTGTTTTATTTAATTAACTATAATATTTTTTTCCCCTTTTTATCCCTATAAATACAACCATCACAACAATTTACATCAAACCAATATCTCATCTTTCAATTCTCAAAAATCTTTCAACACATCAAGACCAAAATCATTCCAATTTTATCAATAAAAAATGAATCGGAATACCGACAAACAACCCGCCTCGAGCCATCGGGAGTCAGCGAGTTGGAGTTGGAAATTTTAGATTATTAACCTTTAGTTTTCCTTAACTTTTATTTTAAATTCCTTGTAATTTTAAACTTTAAGTTTCGTAATTTTTAATTTCTAGTTTCATAATTTTTAATTTTACTTATGTAATAGTTTAGGTTACTTATTATAAAAATTAAATATTTAAGTTTTAATTATTAATTATATATGGATATTATTTTTTAATAAAAAATTAAAAAAATAGAAATATAAATAATAATTAAGTTGGCTTCTATTATTTCTTTTGTATTTTCTATTTTATTTTTTAGTTATACATACATTGAATAAGAGACCACAAATAATTAAGTTGGCTTACAATTAATTGTTGCAACATAATAAAACACATTTTGTTGATCAAAACGTAAAAACATGTGAGTAATGATTTTGCGATCCAAAGCTTAAAACCAACCCATTTTTACTAACCATTAAAGTTGTCAACTTGTCATCGAAAATATCATCTCATAATAAACTGTTAGAACAAAATACTTGTGTGTATAATTTTAATTAAATACCTCTACAAATCCAGTGTATCGACATCGAGAGCACATAAAAAAAACTTATTTTTAAAAATTTTTGTATACCGAAGTATATAAAACAGTTTATAAAACTAAGAGTAAATTACAGAAATGGTTCCTGTGGTTTGTTTTAAATTATAAAAAACGGTCCCTCAACTTTCAAAGTTGTAGTAATGGTCCCTCAAATTACTTTTTACTTGCAAAAATGGTCCCTCTCTTTCTATATTTTTTAAAAATAATGATTTTGCCCTTTTATCAATTACAAGTTTGGTCCCTCAACCCTGTGGTTGATATGGAAGTACGGTTTTAGTCCCTGAAAGAATATTATTACACCACAAGTCCCTAAAATTGAAAAGTTGTATCATTTTTGTCCCTGAAACTAACGGCGGTTAACTAGAGTCGTAGTCTCAGGGTTAATTTTGTCCTTTTGACTTTCAGGGACCATTTGCGTAATTTTGATAGTTTCTATTCTTTATTCCTTATATATATATATATATATATATATATATATATATACATATAGGATTGGGTTCTTTTAAGAATTTTAAATAATGTGAGAACATAAGAACCAATTTCAGCCATTGGATAAATAAGATCAAGGGTGGATAATCAATGTCATTGTTGTAAATATTTTCAAGTATGGCCGGGTCCACTAAGGGCAAATCAGTCATTTTTCCTCCTTCCTTTAATGCAACTTTTCAGAAAAGTTTCCATCTTGCTGTCATTTAATTAAATTATGTAATCATCAATGAGTTTGTCATTAATTTTTTCTTTTTCTTCCATTTTTTCTGGCAAGAAGAAGCTCGATTCCGTCGCCGGAAAACCATTTCCTTTTTTTTTATTACCCCTGAATCCATGGAGTCGATCGACACATTTCAACAAACCCCGTGTAATATTTTTCCAAATGGTTTTGCAGCCGATGAGGAGGTCGACGATTGTTTTTCTCCTAATCCAGGTCATGTTTATATTTGATTCGAGTATTCGTTACTTTATTTAACGTTTCTTCTACGTAGAATATGTTGCATTCTACGTAGAATATATTCCATTCTACGTAGAATATGTTGCATTGTACGTAGAATTTTTTACAGATTGTTTGCAAATTTATATAGATCTTAGGTAAGTGTCACATATTCTATATAGAATACCCCAATTCTACGCAGAATGTTCACATATTCTTCATAGAATACCACTAATCTAAGTAGATTGTTCACATTCTACGTAGATAGTTCACATATTCTACATAGAATATTGTTATTCTATGTAACTAGAATTGTTATACATTTTTTTTTACATCATAGTTTTGAATCCATTGTTTTAATGCAATTTGTAAAAGATTCCATCATGGGCACCATTGATTGTGATTGTCGAATGTTCGATCGAATTGTGTTGCTTTGTATCTCCGTCATAGAATGTTGTATATTCACCATAGAATATTATGTTGTCTCCACAGAATATATTTTAATCTACATATAAAGTTGTATATTATTCATAGAAAAAAAAGGATGAAGAGAAAAACTCTCATGGTTTTTTTTTGGGAGAAAAAAAAAGGATGAAGAGAAAAACGAGGAGGGAATTAATTGTGTGTGGAAAAACGTGCAGTTCCTTTTTCAATGTTATCCCCAATATACCCCTTACCCATCCATTTTTCCAACAAAAAAAACCCCTAAAGCCTTCTTAATTTCAAAAATGTCATCTTACATCTAAGCCATTGATTTCATGAAATCAATGGATGAGATTAGTTCTTAGGTTCCCACATTATTTAAGGTTCTTAGAAGAACCCTACCCTATATATATACTATTTCTTTTGTTTTTATCATTTAATTATCCAAATATAACTTTTTTTTATTCCTTTTGTTTTAAAAATTAATTATTATTTATATGTTTATTGTTATTATTAATGTTAACTTTTTTTATATACTACTATAATTATTTATTTAAGATTATTATATGATATATCTAGTTCTTTTTCAATTATTTATTGAAAATACAAATCTTTTTCTATTCTTGTTTCATTTAAGAAAAATAAAAGTTAGTTGTAGTTTTTTTCGTACGTAAAATCTAAAACCGAAATGATTTATTTCTTTTGTCCATTCAAAAAAATTAAAAATAACGACATATTGAAACTTTTTTCATTTGGACAAATAAATATAATCAAAATGGTTTGTAGTTTTTCATTGCAAATACTTAATAAAATTTTAATTTTAAATGGTTTGAAAAAAATCAATAATTAGAATGTTTCATCTTTATTTAATCTAAAAATATTAAATTCTGAATGATATGTTGTTTTTATTGAAAAATTTTAAATTGTATTGATTTTTATCCATGTTTAATTAAAATTAGAATGATTCTTTTGTTTGAAAAAAAAAACAAAAATCATAATGATTCACCGTTTTTTATGGAAATAATTAAAATCTAAATGTTTGTCACTCTTTCGATAAGAAAAATTTAATATCGGATTGTTATCGTTGTTTGAAAAAAGTCAAAAACCATAATGGTTTGTCATTTTTTATCAACAAATTAAAATCAGAATGGTTTATCGTTTATTTGATCCAAAAACAATATCGGAGTGATTCGTAGTTTTTTTATCGTTGTTTCATTGAAATCAAAATGGTTATTTTATTTTTGAAAAATATGTAACATCCACGGATTTAATTTGATGTATTTTGGTTAATTAAGTGGAAAACTTATATATATTTAAGTTGAATTTGGGCGATTATTATGTATTTGGATATTTAGCAAGTTTGTTGCTATTTTTAAGAAAATTGAACTCAGAATCAATTTTGTGGAGTATTATGAATTTAAAAGTTATTTATGATAAATCTAAGATTAAATCAGTATTTTATGGAACCGGTTAAGTCGAGTGATGAAATGTGCAAAATGACGAAAGTAGTATATAAAGGGCAATAGGCTTCATTTTCTAGTTTACACTCTCTCACTACTTCATCTCTCTAGAAATTTTCTCTCTACATCTCTCTAAGATATATCACAAACCGACCGTCAGATTTTCGAGAATTATACGTCATCGGAAAGGTATCGAGGAGTACAACAGCAATCTACAAACAGAATTCAGATTTCGTGCGAATTTAGGTAAGAATCGACCTTTCTAAGATTATGGTTTCGGTTTTGTAGAAACTAAAATTCGAATCTATCATTTTATGCAAATTTAAGCTTGTTTTGCTCGAAACATTGCTGGAATGTGATAATATATGCATAGTAGAATCGAATCTAGGTATTATACATGATATATTAGTGATTTTAGCCTTAGAAATGAAGGATTTAAGTTGAAATGATGAACAGACTCGAATATGTCAAGAACAGAGTCGAAATGCAAGAACAAACTCGAGTTTGGTGCTAGATTCGAGTGTGTACCGTTAGATTCTAAGGGGAGGGCTTCGAATCTAGGCCTAGACTCGAAGTGGGGTTCGAATCTAACCCTAGATTCGAAGGTATGTTCGAATCTGACATAAGGGGTTCGAATCTGATGCTTGATTTCGAATCTAACCTATTAAATTCGAGTTTAATGCCTAAAATTTAGAATACTACTCCCTAGACTCGTGTAATTTGAATGAAACTCATACACAACATATAAAATGATATGAAAATATGCAAAGGACAAGATATAGACTTGAAATGGGTTTCAACTTTAGTTATAGTTCGAATTTAGATATGTACCCGAAACGGGGGAAAATATCGCTAAATATACGAAACTTGATTTTATAGATTTAAACGGTTAATGACTCGAGGAATTGTTGTAATTGATATAACAGGTCCCTTGTGGTGTTGTTTAACCCACAGTGGGGTACTTGGTGGATCCGGTTGAAAGCCCGAAGAGAAATAATATCGGTTAAAAGATAATTACGCACCCACTGTGAGTACAGTAGATTTCGCATGTTTATATTTGTTTTATGTAAGCTTTGCCTGCTGAGACCTGTTGTTTCATTGATTGTTTGGAATTCTACTAACTTGCGTAGATTTAGATGCACATTCTTACTTGTTGCATGTCCTTTCGGTTGTTGTGCATCTAGTGATGGACCGGTGGGTCGCATCGATTACTCTGATGTTACTGTGCTATATGACCTGGAGCTGATCCCTCCTAGGCCCGGTAGGCAGTATGTCATCCCCGATCGTACGTTTGTCTCAGATGGTATGTTTAAATGCCGAGCTGTGAGCTCGAAGGGGCTGCGGCTCTGGTCCGTACTTGGTGTACGAAGAGAGTATACGACGTTTGTCGTCGGGATTACTCTTGGGCTTCATAAAGACTTATAAAATGCGCAATCTATGTATTCACTAAGCATTCGCTTACGTTTTAGTTGTTGTATTTTTACAGGCAAAGGAAAATCTACTGCTGGACCTTCTAGTTAGGTCGTTTGGAAGATTTTGGAGATTCGGCACTATTTTATCGGTAATTTATGTTACGAGACAATGTTGTAATATTCTGGATGATTGTAATAAATGTATGGGTGTGTAGACTTAGACTTGGTACCTTATAGCACCATAGGGTGTTTAACACTTGTTGCACTATTTCATTTATGTTTTAATGCTTCCGCACTTAATTTAGGTTATCAGATCATTATGTTATTGTATGATGGTGATTAATCCTGGGTGTATTGTAAATGGTGGTTGTTGTGGCAAGGGTGCCACAATATATATATATATATATATATATATATATATATATATATATATATAACCATAAGTATATGCATATAATCATTTATTTAATCAAAATATCAAAATATAATATTTGGTTTCGGATCACCCGAATTCGGATCCTCCAGATTCGGACCATCCGGGTCGGGTCAACCGTATTCGGACCTATCCGGATTGGGGATCCGGATTCGGATCTTATGTCCATCCGAATTTGGAATCCGAAATAGCACATCCGAAAATAGATTATCCTATTTCGGACCGAACCTATCCATTCGATTGGTTCAAATCCGAAATTAACATAACATCCGAATTATAAGGTCTGAAACAAGGGATCCGAATTGAAACATTTGAACCGAATTAGGACTATCCGAAAATGCTTTCATCCGAAATGGACTTGCATCCGAATTCGGACTTAACCGAGTTCGGATCCTTCATGTTCATAAATTCAAGAATTTGTTCTTCATGTTCTAACTCATTTTCATACGGATTTTTGTCAAATTTTTACTAAAACCCATTTTAATCAACATGCAACTTAATATTATGTTATATTATCATTAATTGAATGTTTTTATACAATTTTCCTTATTCATAACATCATAATTTTATCAAGATCATCCAAAATAAATCATTTTTATCAAGAACATCATTTTATCATAAAAATTCAGATTTCGTAACTATTTGGATGATCAAACCTCTGATTTTTGTTTCTATAACTTTTATATACTTCAATTCATCATAATCAACAAAATTCCTATACATGCAACCTAAAATCTTCACATTTCAATCCTTGGTTTCGGTTTTTCATCAAAGCCGAACCAAATTCATATTATTCTGAAATTATCATAATTCTTACCTTAATTTCTTGCAGATAAATGTTCCTTGATGTTGTTTATAACTCCTTATGGTCTTCAATCTTCAATTTAATGCAATATTTATGAGAATTCTTGAAGCTTTTTGGTGTTGTCCGTAAGATGAGAGAGAGTAGAGAGAGAGAATGATTTAGGTGTTAATGATCTTAAATGATCATTTCTTTGTTTATATACATCATTTAATTGTGTTTTTAATTTAACCCATTATACTTTTGTATAATACATCTCCTTTGTTTTACTCATTTTAATTATGTCATAAATATAATTTAAAATCATATTTACTTAATTAAATTTTCATTCTTAATTAATATTTGTAACATAATTAATATAACAAAATTACATTATTATATCAAAATCAAGCGTTACATGATTGATCAAAAGTTAGGTTGTTACACATTCAGTTGAACTATTCCAGTGAGTCCCCCTATGGTGAACAAAAATATGGACCCTACAGCAAATAACATGGGTGTTTTGTATTGTATCAAACCCCCCCACATGGTAGCGATCCAACTAAAGATTTTGATTCCAGTGGGGACAGCTAATCTGAAATTGAAAGTGTGTAACTGTTAATAATGATAAGATGAACTTGAAAATTAAATTTCAAGTCCAATATCAAAACACACGACATGGAATTTGAGTTTGAAATCTAAAAGCTCTCGAGTTCTTGAAGGTTCTGTAAAACGGATTTTAAATGAATCAAATGTTGTTTTTGGAACAACATCAGCAAGGGATGTTGCTCAAAATCATTTTTCGAGTAGGAAACAGTAAATGGGTAGGCCAAAATGTCACTGGAATAATTTTTTGGAAAAGTCAGTGTTGCTTGGGACTTAGAAAAATTTTAATGTTCAAACTCGATCAAAAGGGTTTATCGATAAATTTATTGTTTTGATCGAGTTGGACATAATTATACTCGAGAAAACACTAAGTGTTTATCGAGTTGGAAAAAGAACATATCGAGAAATCATTGGGTTCAATCGAGTTTGATAGAATTGGGACTTAGAAAAATTATAAGCCATCAAACTCGGTTGAAACATGGCCCGAAAAAATTTATGTTACATTCGAGTTGACTCAATGACTTGTCCGAGAAATTTCTTCTTTCATGCGTGTTGGTTCGCAAGTCATTCGAGAAAGTTTTCATATGTTTCGAGTTGGTCAACAAGTCATTCGAGAAGTTGTAACTTCTATTAAGTTGTTTCAAAGGTCCTTCGAAAAAGTTCAAAGAACAATTCGAGTTTATTGTAACTTTACTCGAAAAAAATCATGTTTTATGCGAGTTTGTCATTAGTTCATCCGAGTTGACTTGTATTCTATTCGAGTTTATCACTTAGTCAACCGAGTTTGTATAAGGGTTATTCTAGTTGGGTTCTATATCATTCGAGAAAGTTGTAGACTCAATCGAGTTTATTCTTTCTTAATTCGAGTTTCAAGCCAAAATTTTTCTAAGTGTGGTGGAATTTTAATTTTTCAGAGAAATTTCACATTTTTCAAAAAAATTTTAAAATCTGTGTTTTATTAACATTGGTCTCTTAACGATTAATTTTGGAGTCCTAACAATAATATTTTATTATTATTGTCTGGAACCCCGATGCTTTAAACAATAAAACACATATTTTCCTAATTTTTTGTTAAATGTTTTTATTTCTCTATCTGCATGATTAAATTTGTTTACCTAACATTTCTAATATTTTTGTAATTTATTTACAGGAAACAAATGGCATCCCAAGCCCCCACCCAAAATTCTAGTTCCTCAGAATCTCATTCATCTTCTAATCATGCGTTGGTCTCTAAACCAGTTAAATCAGCTTCTGTTACCCGACCATCACCTTCATCACCAATCCCCAAACCACAATTGGTCAAACCCAAACATTGTTTAGCCCTGTTGGACAATAATCATAGATTTGATCCTAATGTCATCAAAGTGAGCCATCCTGTTATTATTAAAATCCTTAAAGGACACCCTCTTGGCTATCTTTTGAAATACAAACCATCTATTCCTCAAGTTTATCTTCATCAATTCTGGCATACCATAAAGTTTGTACCCACTGAAGGAAATCATCACTTTAAAGTAACTATTGATCAATTCAAGGCTAAGATCACACTGGCCAGACTCCATCACAATCTATTTTTGCCAAGACGAATTGATACAGTCAACTTTCCAGAACTGGCAGATTTTGAAGATTTTGTATCTGATGATGAGTTATGCCATGATTTAATCTGTCTGGGTTACTCAAAACCACTTGAGAAAAGTTCCAAATTTCACAGAAATGGATTGCATGGAGAATGGTATACCCTGTTTAGCATTGTCAACAGGTGTAGGACCTCCAATCATACGGGAATTGATAGAGGAAGCATCCATTGCTTAAGGCTCTTTCATGGCATTGCCTTCAACAAATACTATGACTATGCACAATGCATATGGGAAGATTTGAAGGAAGTTGTCTTAGCAAAAACCACAAACCGAGCAAGGAAATTTGTGCCACTCAAATATTTATACAAATTTTGATCAGAGGTAAAAAGAGGGCTAATGAGAAAATACCGAAGAGATCAAGTGCTCAAAAATGCCCGGATTATGTGATGATGAGCCTTCACAGTGTTAAAGATGCTCCAAATGCAAATTTTATGCCGATTCCTGAATCTTTATTGAAATATGCTGATCAAGAGGCTGAGAGTGTTAGATTGTATCGTATAGATCATGCTCCTATAGAAACCCAAGAACCAGGATTTCTTACCCAAGGAGTTTTAGGATAGCAGGAACATCAGCAAGGGGCTGATGTTTAGGGAAGCCAATCTGAGCCCGAGGGAGCTCTGGGGGAAGTGAGGGGAGGTGAGGGTAGTTCAGATTCAGAATGTACCTTGTCTAACATTGCCGAAGGTGGAAATGATGGAGCAGATGATGATGATGAGGGTATTGATGATATTTTGGGAGGTGCTAGTATGATTGAATTTTCTCAACCTGAAAGATTACCAGAAATTGATATAGTTGAGATAGCGAGGCTGAGTGTGAGGGAGATCCCAACCCTAGAAAGCCGGGATGAAACCACATATGTTGTTAGCTCTCATGAGAGAGTTAGCATTGAAATAGTCAGTACCCCACTGACAACTGCACACCCCACCAGCTACTCGCCATCTTCTCAACAATAAGGTGTTTCAATTTCACACCGGGAATTTACACATGATCTATCCTGGAATCCTTTGGGTACCATGGATATTGAACTAAGTACACAGCCACCCAAGTGTACAATTTATCATGCACAAGTCATAGTTCCTATACAGTTTAGGACACTTGAGTCGACTCCATCCGTTGGAGTAAGTGCAGAAGGACTTCGTGTCCCTGCCGGAACAACCATAGTGTTGGAAGCATCTGTTGCTCCTTCACTTGAAATGGTTGGAAGACCGGTCAGAGCTACCACTTTGCCATCTCTGAGCACCGGCCACACAAAAGTTCTTTTCACAAGTTCTACTGTTGTGTCAACTGGAAGTCTAGGTTACCCAGTGATTAGAATGTCACCCTTGTTACTGAAGAGAAACTTAATGAAGCTATTGGTGGAGTTCAACATAGATGACGAATAATATTCAAAGATGATGGCGCAAATGTCAAATATTCAAAAATTGTTGAAAGGAAAGTCTGTTACTGAAGGTGTTAAAGAAAAAGACCCACAACAATCCATTGATGAGCTAAGAGATTTTTGCTTCGAATAGTTTGATGAGATGCGGGAAAGGATGATTTGATTATAAAATACGGTTGTCAATGCTTTAGGTTCATTATCTGGGAGACTATATACCGTTGAACAAACTTACAAAGCTCAAGCTTCAGCTCCAAAGCGTAAGCATAATGAGCATGATAAAGACTCCGATGATGCTCCTCATGAGGGGAAGAGGAGGAGGAAGCTTAGAGAAACAAATGCTGGACTTCAGCTGATTGCTTATACATAGAAAGAGAATGAAGTAGGAGGGAAGATGTTGGAGAAGCTGGAAGCTCAAAAGACAAACATGTTGATGCTCAGAGCGAGCTGGGATTGATTCTACATGAAGATGTTCCAGTTCCTCTATGTATTTAATCTGGTATCTACAATTTCGAAGAATATGATGATTCAGACAATGATGAAGAAAGTCAAGTGTTAATGATTGAGGGGACCGAGAAAGAAGTTGAGATATCTGATGATGTTGATATGTTTGACTTGACTGATATATCTTTAAGAGCTGAAAGGATAGAGGAGGAGGAAGAGCTGGTTGAGGAGATTTTGAAAATGACGTACCAAAGCCAACGGTTGAAAAGCCTGCGGTGAAGGTTACTATCAAAGAGGAGGTTGATCCATTTCCAGTAGAAAATTTTGTGCCTCAAGTTGTTAAGGAATTAAATGAAGTGGAAATCATGGACAAGTTTTTCCAGAGTTACATCTTAGCAGATGAGTCTCAACGTCAACATCATCTAAGATTTGCAGTTTAGAAGGTGGTACAAAAGGAGATTAATGATATGTTGACTCTACTAAATGAATATGAAGTGAGTAAGAAAAAGATCATAGTGTTGGATTTATCAGCAATACAAAATGCTGATTACATAAGAAGAAGAAATAAGCTTTCATTCCTTGAAGATCATCTTGAGAAGAAGATTTTTTGTAAGAAGCAAGCACCGTGTACATTCTTGAAACTATTCATAGACTTAGAGTCGAATATGCCAAACTTAGTGAACTATGCTAGTTTTCTGCAAAACAAAGCTCAAAGAATTGAAAAGGTTAGAAGTGAATTCAGGATAGTTGATTTGGATGAAGATTGTAAAGGATCACTTCGTGAAAGTGTTCTATCCTACATTTACTATGACCAGAATTGATGGGAATATCTATGTTTTCACTGAAGCTGATATGTTTAACATGAATCCGGTGGACATAGAAGATATGTTTGATGAACTTTTCCGAAACAAAAGAGATGAAAACTGCAGATTTGCGCTGAACATGTTATTTCACTTTATGCACACCAAACTGGTTCTCATGTCTTTGCAAGATCTTCAAATCGGTGTTGAGCGAGGAACAAGAAAAATTAATATCACTGCGCCAAATCGCTTTATCAGATATATGGATGAATTGAAAGAGTATCAAGTAATCATGATTAAACATCCAACAGTTGTTTACAAAGATAAAGAGCAAAAAAAGAGAATCATGCGAAGTGTTGAGCTGAACAAGTTTTGTGATGGAACGTTGCAGAAAGTATTGACTGGTTTGAAAGGAAGGCTTGCTGCTGATAAGAAGAGGAAGTCAAAGAAGGGTGGTCTAAGTGTGAATGACAGAAAGATAATAGTTGAATTTATCTCGAAGATTGAGTGGAGGCTTACGAACAGAAAGAGTATTCGAAGATTTGAGGTGAAGCTTGGACTGAAAGACTGAAGAATGATTATCTTTCATCAAAGGGGGAGATTGTTGGAAATTGGTTTAATTGATGAAAAATAATAAGTCCAGGGGTCTTAATGTAATTAGTTAATTGTTTTAACTTTTTGTATAAATAGAATAAGTTGTACTGAAAAAATATAGTTCGTACATATGAGCATTCGGTTCGTGTTTCTTGTTCAATAAGTTGTACTGAAAAGGTATAGTTTGTGCTCTCATTCTCAGTATTGTAATTTCCAGATCTTGATCAATATAAGCATTCGGTTCGTGTTTCTTGTTGTTCTTGATTGTTTGATACTTGTTTGTGATTGATTAAATCAGAATATCAGTATTTTAAATGAAGTAATATATAACAATAATTCATTTACTTTCTTTTATTTTTATTAATTATTATAAAAATTTTATAAAAATATAACTTTGATATATATATATATATATATATATATATATATATATATATATATATATATATATATATATATATATATATATATATATATATATATATATATATATGAGAGAGAGAGAGAGATATTTAGTTGTATCATGTTATTATAATTTTTTAGCTTCAAAATATATTCAATTATTTATAAGTTATTTAATAGTTTTTCTTATTTTTTCAAAAAGAATAATATATATTTATCATTTTACTTTTCCTTTTTATCATATATTATTTCATATAAATACCTATATATTTAACCAAAATTGTTTGCCAAATTTATACATACTTATATTAAGTTGTACCTTTTAATTTAATTATTTTGTTAAGTTAATACATATTGGTTTGTTTTATAAAAATATATGAATATAACGTTTCCATATATAAACTTTACGTATAATATGATATGATTTAATTATTTTATAAAATACTTGATAAGTTTAGCTAGAACTCCATAAACAGTTATAACTATACTTAAGGTAATAATTTCATTAGAACGTTAAGTTCATATACTTCGTTAAATTCTATCTACATTTTAATATACAGAGTTTATATTTACGTATAAAATTTTTTGTTTAACAAAAAGTTATATGATTTTGAAAACGATATATTCATATAGTCTTTTACAAAACAAATCAATATGTATTGATTTAACAAAAAATATATAAATTAAAAGCTACAAGTTAATACACATATGTATAAAATTTCACAAAAAAAATTAGTTTAACATATGAGTATTTATATGAAGTAATATATAATAAAGGAAAAAGTATGTATATATATATATATATATATATATATATATATATATATATATATATATATATATATATATATATATATATATATATATATATATATATATATATATATATATATATATATATATATATATATATATATATATATATATATATATAGGATATGGATCACGTGAGAAGGATCATATGGTGAGAAAAGGTGAGAAGGAGCTAGAGAGTGCCATGTGTCATTCCTTCCTAATCAAGATTAGGGGCCAATTAGTCTTAAAAATGTCTCTTTAAAATTATGGCAACTATTCAACTAATAAATACAAATAATATTTATAGAAATGATTATTTTGGATACTTTTTCAATGAATTATTGATCATTTAATTCAAACCCATGATTCATTTTTTAATTAACGTTTCTATTTTGTTAATTGTTTAGATTTTCACCATGGATTCAACGTGTTCGTTTGATACAATATATTTTATAAGATGGATACAACATTTATTATAAAAATTGTTGATTCAGTTATACATATTGATTTTTTGTTTTATAAAACAGTTATGATTCTATAAATAAAAGATTCGATACATATTCAAATAAGTGATACAATAAATCGGTGATTCAAATAAGAGGCTTAATACAAAATTTAATATAACATTGATTCACAATAATATATACCTGTGATACAACAAACCGGTGATTGATACATTGTTCAAGTGATACAACACTGGATCAATTTTCTATAAAATTGTTTAACAACATCGATCCAGTGATACACAATAATATATAACAGTGATACACTGTTTAACAACATCGATCCAGTGAGTGATTCAACACTGGATCATTTTTCTATAAAACTGGATCAATTGCCTAAAAATGGGTACAAACCCATTTTCAGACAATACTAACTAAAACCGGAACTTGCTCGAATGGAAAGAAGGCATCAAGATATGTATGAACGGATACAAACTTGGCTCTTGGTGAGGTGGTAGCTATGGGATGCGGCGGCCATGAGCGGTGGCGAAATGGTTGAAAGTGGTGGTGGATGTGGCAGCAACGTATTAGGTGGTGTTGAGCGGTAGATATAGATGCAACAGCTATGAACAAAATCGATCTGGTTGAAGGCGGTAGTGGATCTTGCGGCGTGCTATAGAGTGGTGGTGACCGGTAAATACATGCATGGCGGCGATGAACAACATCGATCCGGTTGAAGGCAACAATAGATCCGGCGATGAACAATATCCTTCTAGTTGAAGGCATGTTTAAAGAAAGAGAGGGAGAAAAGAGAGGTTACAATTTGATTCCTTTTTCTACCAAGCATTTAATATGTATTTAATACTTGCCGAATTTAAAAGGAATCTCCAAATATATCTATATCTAATTAAATTAATAAAATATTGTTTTGGACTAATCTACCCCTTAAGGCATTTAATAAGTGCTGACACATGGCATTCAGTTATTGCTTCTCACGAAAAATCCTTCTCACCTGATCCTATATATATATATATATATATATATATATATATATATATATATATATATATATATATATATATATATATATATATATATATATATAAAATTAAATATGAGATTTATAAATGAAAAGGAATAAAAAATACAAATAATTTTAACAATAAATGTATTAATAGTTGAATATATGTTTGAAATTAAATATAATATTAATAATACAACTTATATATATATATATATATATATATATATATATATATATATATATATATATATATATATATATATATATATATATATATATATATATATATATATATATATATATATATATATATATATATATATATATATATGGGTTCAATTGAATACATCATTAAAAGTGTATGCATGTGATTCATCTCGTGTATGCATCTTGTAATGCAACATATCAGATGCATCTAGCGAAAGGCTGTTTTAGGAAAAAATATATATCTAATTTATTTAGTTTTAATTTTATATTAATTGAATATTCTATTAAATAATATAATAATAAATGTTTAAAAAATTTAATTAAAATACTTTCAAATTTATAAAAATCTTTACAAAAAAAATCTCTACAAGTTCATCAACAAATTCAAATTCAAATCCGTCATGCATTACTGTTTACAGTCTTCAACGAATTCACCGTTCATAATCGTCATAATCATCATGTTCATCGTCCACCATTCATCTATGCGCCATGTTGTTGCTGCTATGCATCATATTGTTTCCATGCACACATTCATCGTGTTCACCATTCATTCAAACAATCATCGTTCATTCAAACTTTCATCGTTTACTCAAAAATTCATACCCTTAATGTGTTCGGGATGCATCTCTTTATCGGTTCATCATCAAACTTGACGTGTTCGTCATCATCATCGTCAGATCGTGCATCATCATCATTGGTCGGTGTTCATCATCATTATCTGAGAGAGATAGAGGAAGAGAGATATAGGGAAGACAACGGAGTAACCGAGAGATACAAAGAGAGATAGGGCGATGTTTGTGGTGACAGGCGGAGGATGATGGCGGTGGTCAAGTGGTGGCATGATCGTAAATAAGGTGATGCATCACGCGGGATTTTGATTCATCACGCGGAGAATTTGATGCATTTGTGGTGGTGCAGTGTGGATTTCACAAGTTTTCAAGTGCATTGTGGCTTTCCATTGAACCCCTATATATAGGGGTTCAATGGAAAACCATCATGCATGTGAAAACTCGTGAAAACCGCAAGGCACCTATAATATCCGAGATGCACCGCGGTTCATCATTAAGGGTAATTCTGGGATTGCAACTAGATTTTTAGTTAATACAATCTGCATATTTGTTGTTTAAATTATTGTAATCCCTTAATTTCTCCTCATTCCAGATTTACATGGGATTTGAAAATCATTCCATATTTTTAAAAGATTCTGTAATGATCAAGATAATTCAAACGTGCATTACGTTGATGCAGTCCTGGTTTCACACGCAGCTTTGATCGCAGCTTTGATATTGACGGGAAATATTGAAATGTGCTATCCGTGTTTTTCATTGAAGCAAAGACAATGGTTATGGATGATCATTCAAGCATACCGAACGAAACAGAAGCATCAAACAACCAGTGTAAGTGATGCAAATCAACTCTGGATGAAATGTTTTATTCGTAGGTTGATCAGATCGATACAACAAAAAATCATAATGTTTTATTCGTAGGTTGATCATATCGTAGCATCAAACAGAATCATCAACAAAAAAACGAACACATATACATTCATTGCACGTTGTTATACACTGATTCATTGTCAAACAAATCACAAATCAGAATGAGATAGTCTGACAATGGTATTAACATCACATTGTGTGTTAATGCGTTCTTATATTGATGCATCATTCGGATTTTGTGTAAATGTTTATAAATGCATTTTCTTTTGCCGAAAATAGGTGGGTATGAATGAATTGTTGATTATGTTAAAATCCATGACGTGATGAAAAATCATGACCTAATGAAACCTGATGAAAAATCATGACCTGATGCAAATAACGCACAAATAAATACTGTGTTTTTTAATGCATAGCAACACATAGATTTTTGTGTCCAATTTCTCATAATCGATTTTGCATTTTGCAGCATTTGGGTTCCCAAGTGAGGGATGCGACAGTATTAAGTTTACGTCTCCTGGAGGGACGTTATATCGAGAACCAGATGCACCAGAAACTAACCTCCCATACAAAGGCAACGTGTACGACACATAGGATGAATGTATCCGATGTTATGAGGAATATGAAAAAGTTACTGGATTTCGAGTTCATATCGACACAAAAAACCAACCGTGAAGGTATAATAACATTGAAACTATTAATATGTAGCAAAGCCGGTGAAACAGTTTCTGGTGATACGAAGACGAATCAAGTAGCAAGAAACGATGCTCCGCTTCTACCCGCACAAACTGTCCTGAATCGGTCGGTTTTAGGCTGTTAAAATCTGGGAAGTACGAAGTTTACCGTTTCATAAAGTTCCATAACCATGAGTTTGTCGACAAGGAAGATAGGCACTTATAAAATTCGGCACGGAGGTTAGACTTCATACAACAAGCTCTCATACACAGGGCGGGAAATGTAAACTTTGGCCCAACAAAAGTTCACAAGTAGCTAAGGCAGGTACATGGTTCATTCAAAGATATTGGTGCAACAAAAGTTGATTTTAAAAATTTTAGAAGGGATATTAGGCTTTTCATTGGTGACATTGATGTGCAAATGTTCATTGACAAGTTGATTATGAGGGTTAACAATGATTGGTCCAATTTCTCCATGCAATACACGTGTGACATTGAGGGGGCATTGTCATGTGTTTTTTGGGCTGATGACAATGCTAAACGCAACTACGATGCATTTGGTGATACAATATCATTTGATGCAACATACCGCACCAACACGTCAGTTAACATTTGAAGGCTATATTTTCTGTTCAAATTGTACGTAGAACGTATATTTTAGTCATGTATCAATGCACAATAATATTACTTTTATTCATATGCAGATACGATATGGTTTTCGTACCATTCACAGGAATAAGCAACCACAAGAAATGTGTTAGCTTTGGCGCAGGTCTGATACCTCACGAGGATGAAGAGTCATATGCATGGTTGATGAATGCGTTCCTTAATGCGCATGGAAGAGAGCCAACGTTTGTATTCACTGACCAAGACCCTGCTGTCATTAAAGCATTCCCTACAATTTTCAAATTACAACAGAAGGTACGCATCATTTTTTATTAGTTATTTATTATGCAACGTGTATGAGAAGAACTATTATTGTTGCCTCCCAGGTTGGATCCAAATTATGCAACGATGAAACATTTTTGGGTCGTTGGAGTAGTTTTGTGTGGAACAAAACTGTTAGATTTATTTATTTCGATCTTAGGAGTTGTTTTGTAATATTTATTGTCCTTGTAATTTGTCTTGTATTTTATTTCTATGTAATTTATGTTTATGCAAAATGTAGGGGCCAAAGTTGCCATGTCTTGTAAGTTAATTAAAAGAGCCTACAAAAGGCTCCTAGGGTTACCTTTTTGTCCAACGGTTGACATTTGAATTAAAAACACAGCCGCCACTGTTCCATTGTTCTCTCAACATTCAAACATTCATATTGTCTTCTTCTTTATCATACTACATTTATTGAGCTAGTTTCTTTATGTATATGATGAGAATATCATTAAGGTGCTGAATATTTACGGGAAAACAACTTTACAATTGGTATCAGAGCTCAGAGGGGTGGATTTAAACTGATTTATTCGGATTCTGCTGGGTTTTATTCATGTTCTTCGTGTTCTTCCATTTTCTACCGGTTAGATCTTCTTTTTCCATGTTTTTTCGTGTTTCTTGTGTTATAATGGTCCTATAAACATCACATCATCATTCTCTACTGATTTTAAACTCATTTAGTTCCATATCTTTGTTAAAATCATCAAGAATCGACCATTATTAAGTTTGAAAATATGGGTTGTTTAAGTGGGTTTTTCACGTGTTCATGCTAGTTTTAAGTGTTTTTTAGGTTGTTTTAAATCACCAAAAGTGTTTAAAATAGTTTATAAATCATTTAGAACTCTTTTTTGGCTTTAAAACTGATAAAACTCGAATTCTGCTCATTCTGCCTTAGAAAAACGTAAAAAACCTGCTGTATTTCGGACTACTACTGTAGCATTTCGGACCACATAGGCACCATTTTCGGACCTTAAATTATCCTAACTCGGACCTCATTTCGGTCCAATTCGGACCTTTCCTTAGGTGCATTTCGGACCACCTTAAGCCAATTTCGGACCACACTTCGGTCCCATCCGAACTTCGGACCATCCGAAGTTCAGATCAGGCTTTTCATCTTTCACTGTTGGGACTTGTTCTTAAAATTTTCCAATTTCGGACCTCCCCAATTCGGACCATCCGAATTCGGTCTAATCACTGTTCCAATTTCGGTCCTCACGATTTCGGTCCTTACACTGTTCATCCGAATTCGGTTCATCCGAATTCGGTCCATTAGGTCCATCCGAAATTAGGTCATCCGCACTTCGTCCCCACCCGTAGTACTGTTCATCCGAATTAAGACATCTTCCGAACTTGAACTTCATCCGAACCAAAGTCATCCGAATTACTGTTCACCATCCGAAATCAACCAATCCGAATTCAACCCATCCGAATTCGGTTCCCCTCATCCGAAACACTGTTCATCCGAAGTCACATCATCCGAATTCAGAACCTTCTGTTTTCCGTCCAACCCATCCGTGTTCAGTTTCCACCTCTAAGATCTTCATATTCTTAATCAGCACCCATAATCATAATGTCTCGCGAAGCTCTAGTGCTCGGATCTGAGAACATACCACCAGTTCTCTATCCCGATGAGTACGAACAATGGAAAGCCCGGTTCCTTAAGTTCGTTGGAATGCAACCTCTCGGGAACCTGATGCTTCAGTCTATATCCGAAGGACCCGCAATCTACTATCGGGAAAATGAAGCCCGACCTGAGGCTGACCCCCCTGTCCAAGCCTCAAAGGTTGAAAGAGAGCCGGCAAATGATGCCGAGAGAGATCGCCAGCACGCTGATAAGAGGGCAGAATATCTGATTTATCAATCCCTCCCCACTGATATTTTGGTCGGTGTAGACAGTAAAATGTCTGCAAAAGAAATGTGGGACGAGCTGGAAATCCAAATGCTGGGGGCAGATCTTGATGATCGTGCCAAAATCGAGGAGGCGAAGGCAAAGTTTTCAGAATTCCGCGCCAAAGACGGGGAATCTCTGCAAGCTACATTCACCAGGTTCTGTGCAGTCCTTAACGAATTGAATAAACTGCACATCAAGAAGGATCGGGATGACATCAACATCCAATTCTTTGCCGCCTTAGCCCCCGAGTGGCAGCTTGCATGTCGGGCAACGAAAAGAGTTCTGAACATTCCTGAGGTATCAATAAATGTCGTCTTTAAGGAGCTTAAGAAATATCAAGGGGATGTGGATCAACGAGAAGCTGATGGCAAATCAGTTGGCCTCTCTACTGCTATCAGCCAACACAGGGTTGAAACCGAATGATTCGCTAGCCTTGATCACCAACACGCAGATTCCGACACCATCTTTTGCTCCTGGTTCTTCATCGTCTTAGTACAGGTATGCTTCTCCTCCGCGTGAGGTCTATGATGAGGAGGAAACTTCGATCCAAGAACAGATAGCCTTGTGGACCAACCGTCTCCAACAGCGACGGTTCTCCAACAAGACCAACAACCAACTCCGTTATGACACTGGTCCACGGAGGTACTCAGATGATAGGAGGAATGACCGCCGCGATGACTATCGCAGAGATGACTACCGAAGGGATGACAGGGATGATCGCCGGTATGATGACAGACGCGACTATCGCGATGATCGCCGTTATGAAAGGCGAGATGAAAGGAGAGATGACAGGCGGGACGATCGAAGGGATGATCGTCGGGATGACCGCAGGGACCGGAGGCATGTGCTGATTTCACTGCTGATAATTCAGACATTGCTGCTGAGGGGGAGAAAATGAAACATCCACCAGCATGTCTGATGGCTACAACCGACGATCCCGAATGCTCCACATCCGGTTCCGAGTCCAGTGAGGTATATTCCTATTACATTCCTGCACATGTAAATAAATTATTTGTAGATAATGAATGTACACTACACACACAAATACTTGATCTACAAGATAGATATATGCTGAAACTGCAAAGTGTGTACAGGCTGAACATCAAGCTCATATTCTGAAAGAATCATCTGAATTATATCATTCAAAATGGTTAACTAATCATAATGTTATAAAACAGATGTTGATAGAAAAAGTAGATGTTCAGGATAGGAATATATACCTTGAATCTTTTATGGAAACGCTTTCAAAAGAAAAACTCTCTTTAAAAGAAGAAATTTCTGTTCTTACAAAACAATTAGATGTGGTAAATATGGAAAATATAGAGAGTTTAGAAAAATACAAAATGATTGAAGAAGAAAGGATAAGTTTGTACGCAAGAATAAAGACCCTTGACGATGCATTTTTGAAAAGGGGTCAAACAGAACAAACTATCCATTTAAATCAGCCCAAAGAAACTAGGTTTTACCATTCTGAACAAGGAATTGGTTTTAAAAATCCTAAATATTTGGAAAAGGCACAAAATGTTTTACCTGTATTTTATGACATGAACTATATGGGAGCCGGTATTAAATCTTTCTTTTTTGAGTCATCAAAGGAAGTTTTAAACCAAGAAAATGAGAAACGTGTTGCGCGTAAAGATAAAGAAATTTCTTTTCATTATGAAGAACTTAACGAGAGTTATTCTTCTAGAGTACCCACTTTAGAGGAAGATCTCTCGTCAACTTATTCAGAAACTGAATTGAACACTGAAACTGTAAAATCAACTCCTCAACTTTATATTCCTGCAAAAGTTCTTCAACAACAAATCATTGTTTTAGAAAAGGAATTGAAGTCTTCTCAAGAGAAAGCACTTGATCTTCAAGATGCTCTTCTTAAGAGAGAAGAAGAATTGGTAAATCAATCTTTTCAACACACTGTGGAAGTCACTGTCTACACAGAAAATTTTGAAATAGTTTCACAACAATTGAAAGATCTTTCAAAACAACAAACACTTTCTCATTCCATAAAAATTCCATGTATGTCATCAGATAAAGGTAAGGCTACAGCTGAATCTTCTTCTATCATTGTCAAAGGTGAGTGCTCAAAAGTTTTCAAAAATGAGGTTCCTAAAAAGACTCAGATGAAATCCAAGTCTTTTAAGAAACCCACTCACCACCAAAAAGAAAAGTCTGTCAAGTCTAAATCTTCCATGCTTACTGACTCTAATCGTTTTGTTCCTACAGATCATATAAGGAGAGTCCCAAAAACCACCATGTAGGATTTTACAAGTTTTTTTGTGAAGAAGGCTTTAATGCCAAGTGAATTTGTTACTAGAGATAGGATGTCTGTAATCTCTAAAGACAATTTGTGTAACAATGTGTGTGACAATGTTTGTAATGATGTACTGAATTCTACTGTTCCGTTAAAGTACTCTTTCAAGGATTTGTTTAATCTATGTCCAACTAAATATAGACGACAGGTTCCTGAAATGAATGCTTTTGTGCCTTATCCTGTTAAACGTATTCGGAAAAAGAAAACTAAAAATAGTGCATCATCGGCCACAAACAAAGTTGAGATGTGTCCGTTGCCAAGGCCCAAAACCAAAGCAACGGTCAAAAAGGTCTCTAAAAGACAAAAACCGAAGGCAATTTCAGCGCCTAAGGTTCCAAAACCCAATAAATCCAATCTTCAATGGATTCCAAAGGGTTGTGCATCCGGACCACACACAAATGCTAGTTGGGTTTCTAAATCTGTACACGTGCCATATAAATCTGGAAATCCTAACAAAAAGGGACCCATATTAAGGTGGGTACCCAAGGTTGTGTGATCTTAATGCAGATGGTTCTTGATTACTTCTGATCAAGACTCGTGCTTCAAAGAAATGGCTTCTGGTTACCTTAGACTAGGTACCGTTCTTTTGCTTGTCGGTTGTGCTTAAACCGATACGTTTGGCTTCTGTGCACACAGCCCAGGACCCGGTCTTAACTCATCATGTTTTCTGAACATCTTGGTTCAGAACACGGTTTGATTGTGAATTAAAAATGGATGTGCTTGAATGCATATAGTTTTTCATTATATGAATTTATGTGTTTTTTAGGCTAAGTCCATTTGGTATATGGATTCGGGTTGCTCCAAGCACATGACAGGAAGAAGAGAATTGCTGTCCAACGTTGTTGAACAATATTGCGGAACTGTGAAATTCGGGAACAACCATCAGGCTCACATAAAAGGATACGGGGACTTAGTTCTAAATAATCTGGTCATCAAGGATGTTGACTATGTTGAGGGGTTATCTCATAATCTTTTTAGCATAGGACAGCTCTGCGACAAAGGACTAGAAGTAACGTTTAGGGCTAAGAACTGCAGTGTTAAGAACATGGATGGAAAAGAAATCTTAACTGGTTCCCGAAAATCTAACCTTTACACCATTGACGTATCTAAGCTTGTAGTGAAGGATAACATTTGCCTACTATCAAAAGCCTCTTCAAAAGACTCTTGGTTGTGGCATCGAAGATTATCCCATTTGAATTTTGATAATATCAACAAGCTGGCTGCAAAGCAATTGGTCAAAGGACTTCCTGAGTTGCGCTACGAAAAAGACCATCTGTGCGGAGCATGTGAGAAAGAAAAAATGAAACGATCATCTCACAAACCAAAGCCCGAACCATCAACAAAAAGAGTTTTGGAGTTACTTCATATGGATTTATGCGGACCGATGAGAACTCAAAGCATAAATGGAAAACGATATGTGTTGGTTATCGTTGATGATTATTCTCGATATACCTGGGTCAGGTTCTTGCGTTCCAAGGACGAGACAGCTCAAGAAATCATTGATTTTATCAAGAGTGTCGAGACCCAACAGTAGATGTCCGTACAATCAATCAGATCAGATAACGGCACGGAGTTCAAGAACTCAATAGTGGAGGGCTTCCTTCGATCCAAAGGGATTCAGCATCAATACTCTGCTGCTCGAACACCTCAACAAAATGGGATCGTGGAAAGGCGTAACCGTACGCTAGTAGAAGCCGCTCGTACAATGCTCACATACTCAAAGCTACCTCTGTTCTTGTGGGCCGAAGCCGTATCAACAGCATGCTATACACAGAATCGCTCCATCATCCATAAGCGCTTTAACAAAACTCCTTACCAACTCTTTTTGAATAAAGTACCATTTATCAAGTACTTACGTGTATTTGGTTGCAGGTGCTATGTGCTGAATGACAGAGACAACCTCGGGAAATTTAACGAAAAGGCGGATGAAGCGATCTTCATTGGATACTCATCCAACTCGAAGGCGTATCGCGCATTCAATACCCGAACCAGAACAGTCAATGAAAGTGTGCACGTCACATTTGATGAGTTGGCTGAACTGGCACCCGAAGTTGATCAATCAGGACCACGCATTACTCAAATGCCTGGAGACTCTTCGAATAACCCCATTTCTTTTTCTTCTTCTGATTTGGTTAATTTATTTGATCCTTTTTATGTTGAATTTTTCGGTCCTAACGCTAGTGTGTCTAATGTTGTAAATAATGTAGGTAATCCTTCCAGTTCAACTGCGCCGCAAAGTTTCTCCGCTCCATCTTCATCAACATATCCTCATCCATCCACATCATCCACCGACACATCCGCAGTTGAATTTACTCCTGTAATACCCTCACATATAATTCCAACGATTCTTCCTTCACCTGAACACTCGGAAATTGAACCAGAACCTGTGGTACCATCATTTGAAACCATTGACCATGAATCTTCATCCATCCCCATATTAACCACAGAGGTTCCATCCCGAGCACCCCTTCCACACGAGATCAAATGGACCCGCAGTCACCCAACAGAGCAAATCATTGGTGACGTATCAACAGGAGTCCAAACTCGTAGGGCATCTGCTAATGAATGTCTCTATGCATCATTCTTGAGTATGATAGAGCCCACTCGTGTGGATGAAGCCCTGACAGATCCGGATTGGATAGTTGCAATGCAAGAGGAACTCAACCAGTTTGAACAGCTAAGAGTATGGCGGTTAGTTCCCAAGCCAAAAGACCGCACAGTCATCGGAACGAAGTGAATCTTTAAGAACAAACGAGATGAGAACGGCATTGTGATAAGGAACAAAGCAAGACTTGTTGCCAAAGGCTACTGACAACAAGAAGGGATAGATTATGACGAGACCTTCGCTCCAGTTGCACGGATCGAAGCAATCAGAATTTTCTTGGCGTACGCGGCACATAAAGACTTCAAAGTGTACCAAATGGACGTCAAGACTGCCTTTCTAAACGGTGAACTTAACGAGGAAGTGTATGTTGAACAACCACAAGGCTTTGTTGATGCACATAAACCTGACCATGTTTATGTGCTAGATAAGGCCCTCTATGGTTTAAAACAAGCACCTCGAGCATGGTATGATAGTCTTTCGAATTTCCTTATTTCTGCTGGTTTCTATAAAGGTGTGGTGGACACAACTCTGTTCACTAAAAGGGAAGGCCCACATATAATGCTAGTACAGATTTATGTCGACGATATTATATTTGGATCTACTGACAGTAATTTTTGTAAGGATTTTTCAGCCCTAATGGAGTCCCGGTTTGAGATGTGTATGATGGGGGAAATGAACTTTTTCCTCGGATTACAAGTCAAACAACTTGAGGATGAGATTTTTGTGAACCAGTCGAAATATACTCTTGACATTCTCAAGAAGTATAAGTTAGACTCTTGCACGAGTATCGCAACTCCCATGGCCTCCAACTGTAAGTTAGACACCGATCCTTTCGAGAAAAGTGTCGATAATACAACTTACAGAGGGATGATAGGATCCTTACTATACTTGACTGCCAGTAGACCGGATATAGTGTTTTCAACATGTCTTTGTGCTAGATTTCAGGCCGACCCAAAAGAATCACACCTAACTGCGGTAAAACGCATTTTTCGTTATCTTAAGGGTACACCCGAACTTGGTCTATGGTATCCAAAGGGAACCGATTTTGATCTTACTGCGTTTTCAGATGCTGATTTTGCAGGTTGTAGAGTGGACAGAAAAAGCACGTCGGGAGGAATACAGTTTTTAGGAGATAGACCGGTGAGTTGGTCTTCCAAAAAGCAGAATTGTGTATCCACATCCACAGCTGAAGCTGAGTATGTAGCAGCTGCAAGCTGTTGCTCTCAAGTGCTGTGGATGAGAACACAATTACGCGATTATGGGTTCTCACTCACCAATATCCCTATTTACTGTGATTCTCGAAGTGCAATTGCCATCTCGTGCAATCCCGTGCAGCACTCTCGAACAAAACACATAGATATCAGGTATCATTTTATTAAAGATCACGTTGAAAAGGGAACCATTGAGTTGTATTTTGTTGGCACGGAATACCAACTTGCGGATATATTTACTAAAGCTTTAGACGAACCACGTTTTCAGTTTTTAGTATCTCATATCGGCATGTTGAATCCACCTTCCAATTAAATATCAGATATTGTCTTAAATAATTCTATTTCAATCTATCATGATTGAGATTCCTTTATTTTAGAAAATATCTGTTATTTAAATTTTAAGGATTATGTCACAAGATTGAAACTCAAAATTTCTTTATCTGCGTATATTTTTAATAATTAATGATCCTGATAAATTACTGTGTGAATTGTTCATCACGGAGTGGGATGCAAACAATATCCAGGTTTGTCTGTATTTGTAAGGCTTAAAAAGGGTTGTCGTGATTTAAATCTGAAAAGGAAAAGGAAAAAGGATCGGTATTTATTTGAGGGGGAGTAGAGTTAGGATTTTAAATCTTATAATTCTGTGTTTCTTCTTATTTCTTTTATAGTTAAATTTTTGAATTTTAGGTTAGTCTTAATTTTAATTTAATTTTAAGTTTTAATTTAATAGGTCAGAAAATCACAAAAAGATTTTAACTTTCAAATTTATCAAAAAGCCAAAAAGATTTTAAGTTACTTTATTTCATTTTATTTTAATTTCAAAATTAAAGAAAATACCAAAAATATTTTACTTTTTATTTGTTATTTTTTATTTCTTAAGTCTCATGGAAAACCTCAAAAAGATGCAATAAAAATTGAGCCAATTTTTTATTTTGTTTTGTTTAATTTCTTGAAAGGCCCATATTTTTTTAACTTGGTGTGTGTTTGTTGAGTCCAAATCCGGCGAACCATTCCTTTTGGGCGCGGATCTTGCTTGACCCAGACCCGACCCGCGCGGAGGTATTTAGGGGTGGTCAAACGGTCAATTCCTTCATTCACAAGATATTTCTATTCTCTTTCTTCTTCCTCTCCTTGCTCCCGTCGACACCACCGCCCCATACCACCATTATCAACCTTCGAAGCTTCTCAACCTTCATTCTTCTTCATCTTTCTTGCATTTTCCATCATCTGCATCACCAGGTAACACTTTTCTACCTTTATTTCAGTATTTTACTTCATATATTGTGTGTTTGATTTTCAAAATTTATTTCCTTTTTCATTTCGGTTTTTACTCTTTTTAGGTAGTTTAATGTGTTATATTTTCTTAGTTGTAGTTAGATAAAGTGTTCAGTTAGTTATTTTAAAGTAGGATCTGTAATTTCATACATTTTTATTATCATTTCAACTGTTCACGTTTATGTTTGCATGAACATTAACTGCACTCATGCAGTTTCGGATGTCCGAATTCGAACCACCACCCGAATTCGGATGTCCGACTTAGACTAGATTCAAAAAATTTTCCAAGTACAAAACCAATTTCAGACCACTGTTGATCCGAATTCGGTTCACTGTTGATCCGAATTCGGACCATCACATCAGGGTCAAAATTTTCAAAACTTGAAATTGTCTAAGTCTGTTCAACTCTGTGCATCCGAATTCGGATGATACCCGGATTCGGTCCTCATCCGAATTCCAGGTATCATCCGAAATTAGGACATATCCATCCCATTGCATGCATTTGCATAAGTCCTCATCCGAATTCGGGTAATGTTCATAACACATCCGAATTCGGACCACCTTCCTTCATTTCATGAATTACACTTCGGACCATCATCCGAATTCGGTCCCCATTTTCACCTAATCCGAATTCGGTCACACACACATCATTCATGCATTATCCCATTTCTTCCGAATTCGATAACACTGTTCATCCGAATTCGGACCATCCGAAATCCAACACTTAGGATTTTTTTTAATTTTTAATTTTTTCATTTTTCATTTTTTTCCATTTCTGCATTTTCCTATAAATTAAAAAATCACAGAAATAGTTCCATACAAGTGCACCATTGATTAGAGTTAGGATCAGTGTTTGAGTGAAACGGTCTTATCTAACATCGGTCTCTTAACGATTGACTTTGGACTTTGTTAGTGGAATTTTATTCTGCTAATAAAGACCCAATGCTAAACGGATCAGACAATTTCTATTTCACACTCATCTAGACTTCACATCAATGCATTATCATATCAAGTCTTATGATTCTAACTTTGTTGCACTTTGCAGGATAATGGATCCCGCAATCGTTCTCACCGTACCCCATCCTCCAATTCCAAATAATAATGCTCAGCTACCCGAGGAATCTATTCTGCCAAGCGCCGAGTTTGTCGAGTTTATCCCACATGACGGGCAACTCGACGTCTCCATCCTTCCAAAAGAATCCCAAACTCTTGCCTTCGACATCCTCACCCGCCATCCCATATATTACGCACTATCAACTGCCATAGCTGTTCCCCAGATTTACCTCCAACAATTCTGGAACAGGCTCCAATATATAACTGACCCCGAACCTCACTTCACCTCCACCATTGACTGCGTTCCGGTCAAAATCACCACCGCAGCCATCCGCCACATTCTCCATCTACCCATAGAAGACTACCTTCCCACCCTTGATTCTTTCGACCCAAACCCATCCGTGTCTGAGGCCCTAACTGAGATACAAACTCTAGGGTATGACGGCCCTCTTACCAAACCATCAGACTTCCGCACAAAAAACCTTCAGTCCCACTGGCGAATTCTATTCGATGTGCTTAACAAGTGCCTCACAGCCAAGCATTCCGGTCATGACTCGGCGTCAGCCCAGGTATTAGCCATGTTCACCGGCTTTGTCTTCGACCGACACGTGGACTATGCCGCTTTCATCTTTGAAGAATTACGAAGAGTCTGCTTCGAAAGAGGCACAAAGAAAGGCCGCAAGTATGTTCCCTATCAAAGATTCCTTCAACTCATCATCCAGTGTGCAATGGATCAAGACGAAGACATACATGAACGTCCGGAGGCTGATGTCTACCCCACAGTGGCAATCCAAAAGTTAACTCTGCCAAAGGGGGCCCCGACGGTACCGGTAATGAAAATTCCACTATCTACTCTTACGAGGTCAAGGGGCACAGAGCGGGTAAGGGCATATATAAGAGAGAATTATCCGGATGAGTCTCAGTCGGAATCGACTGAGACTAACCAGTCCGAAGGTGAGCAACAAGAGAGTGAGCATGAGGGAGAAGGGATGGATGTTCAACAATCAATGGGTTTCGGTGAGCGGGAGGCTGAGATAGTGAGGGAGGGAGCTGTAGGTGAGACGGCAGAGACGGCGGATTCCGAAAGAACCGTCTCTGTCGTAAGAGCGAGGGATATTCAGTCTGAGGGTGAACCAAGCCCTGTTAGCCGGACTACCTTTCATAAGACCGTTAGTCCAGCGGTCGAAACAACCACCACCATCCACTTGGTTTCCCCTCAAAGGGAAACCACTTCATTCCACGGGGATCTTCCACACACTCCATCGCCCTCTCATTCGGAGAGTGGCGGTGTTGAAAGAGGTCACACTCCTCCCCACGTGACTGACCTTCCTTCATCCACGATTCCATCCCCACAAATTCACACCTCGCACGATGCCTTTGTGGCATCCCCAAGAGCTGCCTCCGTGGCAGCTCCACAAACTTCCGGATCTGCGCGTCCCTTAGAGGAGCCATAAATGACGGAAGGAAGACCTGAAGTGGCTCCATCCACACCATCCACTTCAGGCCATCTCCCCATCAATCTGGAGATGTTAACGGCAGCATTACGTGCTGCCAGAGTGGTTACCCGGGCTGACCTGGACGCACAAAGGGAGGCCGTCGAGGACCGTCACACCGCCCTTCTTTCTCTTATAAAGGGTAAGGGTGTCGCCTCCGAAGTTGGCCCCTCACCAGGTTCCCATTCAGTCCATCTTCAAATAGCCGAGCTCTCGGACAAGATCGATGCTCTCAATCGTCTAATTCTTCAAGTCCAAGAGCAGCTCAATTCGCGAATGGATCGGCTCGAGTCGGCGGTCATAGATCTTCAGTGCCGCACTCAGGCCGAAGCCCCCAAAAGGAAACATGACGACCAGGACGACCCTGATCGTCATGAGGGGGAGAAGCGCAGAAAAATTCAATTTGAGGAGCCCATGCTGGGTATAGGGGGAGCAGAGACCGCCGAGGGGTCCGAGTTTCAGGGGTCGGGGGAAAAGTCTCAGGAGGCTCAGGAATATATGCTAATAGAAGACGAGTCCATGGTCGAGGGTCCAGCTCCACTGGATCCGATGACAGCTATGGTCGAATTTGAGGAGCCGCACGAAAAGGTTGAAATCATATTAGTTTCTGACTCAAATTCCGATACCGAGGACAACCAACCATTATTAACTCCTAAGCCTGAGCCTGATTCTCCAACAAAAGAATCCTCATCCTCATCTTTTGATTTCCTAAATTCACCACCCAGACCCCATCAGGAAGATATACTTTCATCCATCCAAGCTCCCCTATCATTAAAAGAATCCCACATCACTATCAGCCCTCCAAGATCTCCAAGCCCTCCACCAGTCCAACAAACCCAACGTTCAGGTCCCTCCCCAACAAAAAGGGTTGATTGCTTTGATGAAACTCCGGAGGGCCCTGGCATATACAGAAGAGATGATTTATTTTGGGTAGATCACTACACCAAAGGCAAAGTTCATACACTGCCGCAGGAAGAAAAAGATCAGATGCGACAAGAACGGCGGGGGACTATTATAAAGCTTCTCGAAGCTAAAAAGGATGAAATAGAAGAACCCCCCGTTCAGGGCCTTAAAGACTTCTTGCAAAAGTTTCCCCCGGAACAGTTTCAGAACCCTTACCTTGAAGAAAGATTTAAAATGGTATTCAGAAAGAAACCTGGAGCCTTCAGCAGACGCCTTCTCATGGAACTTACGAATGTCTCCAAAGCTGAACAGGCTGAATACTACCAATTGATGCTCCGGGAACAAAGGTCTAAGGTGTCAAAGTCAAAGATTAAAAAGCTCAAATCAATCACCATGTGCAAAAGAGCCAAAGTCTTCTATCCCTCCTACCAAGTGGAAAGAGAAGATGGTATGGGAGATGACATCTTTGAGTATGACCTTGACTACATTAGAGCGGATGACGTAGAGTTCCTTCACAACAGTCTGAAAAGCCGAATCAGAAAACGTCTATCCCACATGACAGCTGTAGGTGCCTTAGTTCGAAGTATGAATCGCCGATCGATAATAATGTGCCTAAGAGCTTTTCAGATGGCGATCGAAAGCGCTATGGTTAAGGTAGGCCTACGTGCACCAGAACAAGACAGCTTTCTCCAAGCCCACCACCCGGCCTACAGAGTTATACTTTCTGGAGATCCGGGTGTCATTTTTGTAAACTACAAGGGCTACAAAAGGTATATGCGCTTTGAGGACCTTCCTTGCTATTTCGATGGTACACTTAGACTGGTTCGAGCTGCTCTTACAAAGAAAGTACAAGATTATGATGCTCAACCAGATCCTGAACAGAGATGCTCACCAATGGAAATACAAGATACACTCAGCGGCATAGACTACCTGAACGAGCAGCTACATACAAGACAAGTAACCAGACGCTTCGACGTCATACTTGGTCTTCGAGAATCTACTGACTATGCCCGAGTTCCAGGACCTCCTAAGTGATCGAAAAGGGGGAGATTGTTAGATTTATTTATTTCGATCTTAGGAGTTGTTTTGTAATATTTATTGTCCTTGTAATTTGTCTTGTATTTTATTTCTATGTAATTTATGTTTATGCAAAATGTAAGGGCCAAAGTTGTCATGTCTTGTAAGTTAATTAAAGGAGCCTACAAAAGGCTCCTAGGGTTACCTTTTTGTCCAACGGTTGACATTTGAATTAAAAACACAGCCGCCACTGTTCCATTGTTCTCTCAACATTCAAACATTCATATTGTCTTCTTCTTTATCATACTACATTTATTGAGCTAGTTTCTTTATGTATATGATGAGAATATCATTAAGGTGCTGAATATTTACGGGAAAACAACTTTACAAAAACAAACGGACCCGATGTATTTGAAAGCATGTGGAATTCGTTGATGAAGGACTATAACCTTGAGAAGGTAAATTGGTTTATCGAGTTGTTCAATATGCATGATAACTGGATTCCCTCATTCTCCCTTGACATGCCTTTGAATGGGTTGATGCGTACTACATTACAATCAGAGAGCACAAACTCATTTTTGAAATTGTTTACAAACAGTGACTCAACTCTTCTTGAGTTATACGATCAGTTTGAATCCGCCATGGATACCCAACAAGAGAACCAGTGGTTACTTGACCTGAAGACCACGGACACGACACCAACCTTCCAAACTGTGTTCAATTCAAAAAGAGTTGTGGCAGAACTCTTTACACAGTTAATATTTAAAGAATACCAGAAAGAGATTTACAACTCTGCAATGAAATGTATGTCATCAAACATGTTTGACGACATAGATGATGGAAGGAAGGTATGTACTGTTCTAGACATGGAAATCAATGCGGAATGTAAGGTAATGTAACAATTTCAACATTGAAAGTAAACACAACCTTACATTACACTATGCATATTTAATGAATTTTCATATGCTGCAGGTCATATTAACACCCTGTGAAGCTGACGCATCATGTTGTTGTAAACTATTTGAGCGGCGTGGGCTATTATGTCGTCATATATTATACGCACTACGATTAACCGGTACCGATGATATCCCACCGAAATACGTACCAAAGCGATGGACATGAGATGCTTTGGCACGCACAACGCATAAACAAAATTCAAGTGAGTCGGTGACATCGGACCAGCTTCTTCGCGAAATGCAAAGTGTTTATAACGAGATGATTTGCATAGCTGCAAACGACATTGAGGCGATACGTGATGTTACGGGCAAGTTAAAACATATAAAAGACAATATGGAGCGTGGTTTCAAGTGTAAATGTGTACGAAGCAAACAAGAGCCAATCGAGGAGTTAATAGGTGCACAACCACCAACAGAGGTTGAAATAACCGCACCAAAAGGCATACGGAATAAAGGTTGCAGTAAGAGGAAAAGAATGGTTAGTGCGCGTGAGAAGGCTAGAACCGTTGGCAACCGGAAAAAACATCAATGCAGGGTATGCAAGGAGAAAACTCTTCACGACTCACAAAATTGCCCAAGAAGGTGGTTAAGAAGAACGAGTAAACATTATTTTTAACAAGTATAGAGTTAGTGAATAAGCCATAGAGACCTTAGATAATTGTTTGCTTATCTATTATTGTTACTACAACATTTTTTGGAGAATTTGTAATGATGAATTGACTACTTTTTTTGTTGCACACAAACATGTTTTCTTGTCGGTGCACCATGTTATATATTGCACCAATTATTTATTCTACATGTTTACCGATTATTGCACTAATTATGTTTGATGTTAGTAGGTGTCAAATAAAACCTATCGTCTTTGAAACATACATTGCCAAACATTTTTATTCTACGCGTACACCATCGTGTTTGAAACATACATGGTCAAACATTTTTATTTGCAGAGTCTTTGTGTGCATATTGTAATTATCAATGCAACAATTGCAACAAATATATTCTCAAACATTGTTTTATCGGGTCTTTTGTTAATAAACATTATAATTTCATCAATATTGTTGATAACAAATCAAAGATTACTTTGAGGATGCTTCAATGAACATAAAACCTATCAAAGCAATCACCATTCGTGTACAACACATATATGCGTTGCCACTTTTTTCCAAAGTATTTGTGTGCATATTGCTATTATCAATGCAACAATATGTATGCGTGTTGGATTGGAGTTAATTGTGTTGGCCAAATATATCCCGAAACATTGTCATGTGTATTACTTTGTGAACCAACAATATAATTCCACTAATATTGTTACTAAATCAACGATTAATTTGGCAACCACTATAATGTCATCATTTTTTGTCGTACTGGTGCAACAAAAACATGTAAGTTATGTTTTCTTATTCGGACTTGAAAAATAACACAACTCTATTACCAAAAGCTAATATTCAAAAACAACCAGTTAAATAACGTTGAAACGACAAAAACATATACGTTCATTGAACTACTGCGCTGTCAAAATACCTCAATAAAACAAATATCAAACCGCACCATACTTAAATAAAGTTGAAACGACAATATTCTAACGCATAACTAATGTAAACGTGGAACTGAAATCAAGTTCCAAACATGTAAACCTCACTCACAAATACGTATCAATACGAGCCTCTTTTATGTTTTCCGCTAACATGTTCTTTTCGTCCGATGGGAGTTTATCAAACTCTAGGAACTCCTGAAGTAGAGTCTCTCGGTGAATATTAATAGGATGCATCAGTATTTTGGGGATGTATCGCCTCCGCAACTTGTTCAACTGGTTCACTTGTTTTTTTATGTTAAATGTCAACCCGTGATTCCATTCCTTAATGGGTTTCCCCATATACGTTTCTATATGACGCATGATGAATACTCCACAATCAATGTATTCCACCTGCTTTCCCCACGACAAAGGTGGGTTTGTTGGTTTCACATTTAACACAGGAACGCATGCGGGGTGTCCAATTGAGTCAAGATATCGTGAAAAAAGTTTTTGTTGCAAATAAAATGTATGCACTTTTAAGTAGTTTCAACAATATTCACGAAGATGCATCGTGGTGAAAAAGCATTAAAAACAAAGATTACCAATATTTCAATAACACGCCCGTACTTGTTTTGGATTGGAACATTCGCTTGAATGTTGTCTAGAATTGTAACAGTCACATTCTTCAAGTTGAAAACAACGACGTAGAAATGAAAATGATTTATGATCGGAAAGAATACATGATGTATAATGATGCATCGTTTATGTTAATATCATACACACATTAAGCGAATATAAAAAATTAGAAACGAACACAATTCTCCAATCATATGGTTAGGTGTTTGTACCGGTTCTGCATCCTTCACCGTGTTCACCGATAATTCTCCAACAAGGGTATGCCCTACATTAACCTTAAACATCTCGTACGCCTTATCAAACTGGACTACACCGTCCATCACACCTTGAGTCTGATTCATGCATCATTGGAAGCATAACAAAATCACTAACAATAATTTGTGTATCAATTATGTTGCATGAATAGTAGATGCATATGTGCTTACAAGGCATTGTGATATAAAGAAAAGACGATGTGGAGAAGTTTCACTTCAGTATTGCTCCTCATGATTTAGTGTAGTCACCCAACAGTCTACTGCGCTGTTTATCACGTACAGGCCTGGAATCAAACTTTCCAATAGCTATCTGTATGATACGACATTGTGCACCAGTAGCTCGTTCTCCGTATTGCCTTGCTCCTACCGAAATGCAAGAGATGATGAAACAACTCCGGGAGTTGTTGGATAAGGGCTTCATTCGATCGAGTTCATCGCCGTGGGGAGCTCCGGTGTTATTTGTTAAGAAGAAAGATGGCACGATGAGGATGTGCATCGACTACCGGGAGCTGAATAAGTTGACAATTAAGAACAAGTATCCGTTGCCGAGGATAGATGACTTGTTTGATCAATTACACGGGGCTAGTGTATTTTCTAAGATTGACTTGAGGTTGGGATATCATCAGTTGAAAGTCCGAGAGAAAGATGTGCCAAAGACAGCTTTCAGGACACGTTATGGGCATAACGAATTCTTGGTTATGCCTTTCGGGTTAACCAATGCCCCGGCTGTCTTTATGGATCTGATGAACCGAGTTTGCAGACCGATGTTAGATAAATCGGTAATAATGTTTATTGATGATATTTTGGTGTATTCCAAGTCTGAAGCGGAGCATGCTGTTCATCTAGCAGAGTTATTGGAGTTATTGAGAAAAGAGAAGTTGTATGCCAAATTCTCAAAGTGTGAGTTTTGGCTGCAACAAATTCAGTTTCTTGGACATGTGATTTTTGGAGCTGGGATTTCAGTTGATCCAGCTAAAGTTGAAGCCATAAGAAATTGGGAGCCGCCTCATTCAGCTACGGAAGTCAGAAGTTTCCTTGGGCTGGCGGGCTATTATAGGAGAGTTATAAAGGATTTTTCTAAGATTGTAGTTCCTTTGACTGCATTAACGAAGAAGAATGCACCATTCGTATGGGAAACCGTGCAGCAAGAGGCGTTTGATATTTTAAAAAAGACGCTAAGTGAAGCGCCTATACCAGCTTTACCAGAGGGCAATGATGATTTTGTGGTTTACACGGACGCATCGAGACTGGGGTTAGGTGTTGTGCTGATGCAGCGTGGGAAAGTGATTGTGTATGCCTCGAGACAGTTAAAGCAGCATGAGAAGGATTATACGACTCGTGACTTGGAGTTGACTGCAGTTATTTTTGCATTGAAATTGTGGAGACACTATCTGTATAGAACTAAGTGTCAACTCTACACGGACCATAAGAGTTTGAAGTATATCTTCAGCCAGAAAGAGCTTAATATGAGGCAGAGACGTTTGATGGAACTAATAAAGGATTACGAGTGTGAGATCCTTAATCATCCCGGAAAGGCTAATGTAGTAGCAGATGCTTTAAGCCGTAAAGCATATTCTAAGGATTGCTGCTACATGATGACGTCTACTATGTTAACTTTCACAATTATAAACGATGTAAAAGCTGCTCAAGAAGAAGCTTTGAAGGAAGAAAACATTGATGCTGAGGATATAAGGATACAGATGAAGAATATGGAAACGAGTGAATCTGGATTGAAAGGTGTATACGGAAGGATCTGGGTGCCAAAGTTTGGGGGCATGAGAAAGGTGATTATTGAAGATGCACATCAATCCAAGTTTTCTGTACATCCCGGGAGCACGAAGATGTACAATGAGTTAAAAGCGGATTTCTGATGGCCGGGATTAAAGAAAGATATCCGCCAGTACGTGGAACGATGTAGGACTTGCCGGCTTGTGAAAGCCGAACACCAGCAACCATATGGCAGTCTGCAACCGCTTCCCATTCCGGAATGGAAGTGGGAACACATCAGCATGGATTTTGTCACGAAGTTGCCGAAGACTAGGTGTCAACACGATGCAGTTTGGGTGATAGTTGATAGATTGACTAAGTCGGCACACTTTATACCGATTAGGGAAAGCTATTCACTGCAAATATTGGCTCGGATTTACATGAGCGAGATTGTTTCTAGACATGGAGTGCCTAAGTCTATTGTTTCAGATCGGGATATCCGATTTACTTCGAACTTCTGGTCGGCTTTGCAAGAGGGATTGGGTACGAGGATTGCTATGAGTATAGCTTACCGTCCCCAAACCGATGGCCAAAATGAAAGGACTATCCTGACACTTGAAGATATGATGTGGTCATGTATATTAGATCTTGGTGGTAATTGGGACGATCATTTGCCACTGATAGAGTTCCACGTACTCGCCAGAAAAGTTATCACGGTAGAAGGCACAAACCAATCAACTTTGAGGTAAATGATTGGGTATATTTGAAAGTGTCACCTATGAGAGGTGTTACACGATTTGTGAAAAGAGGAAAGTTGGCTCCGAGATTCGTCAGACCATTCAGAGTAATAGAGAAAGTTGGAAACCAGTCTTATCGTTTGGAGTTGCCTGAAGAAACGTCAGGCATACACCCGGTGTTCCATGTGGGGAACCTTAGAAAGTCATTCACCACCAGAAACGAAGATTGGGTCGATCACACTGAGCTGCAGATTGATTAAAGGCTCCGGTATGTTGAAGAGCCGGAGTGTGTATTAGATACTAAAGTAAAGAAGTTGAGAAGCATAGAGATAGAGATGGTGCTTGTACGATGGAAGCATCATAAGGGAGCGAATCATACCTGGGAAGCAAAGTCTGAGATGTCGAAGAAATATCCACAACTTTTTGGATCCAAGTAACTTCGAGGACGAAGTTTGAGCGTGGTGGAGCCCATGCTGTAACATCCTTGGATTTAATTTATTGTAATTGGATAATTAGATAAATTTTTGTATTAACTTGAATTATTAAAAATGATTATGTATTTGGATGTTTAAAAGTTGGTTGCTATTCTAAGAAATTAAGAAATTTATGAATTTCAATTTTTAGTTATTAATTATGATTGTTAAAAAGATTAGTGATGATGAAAATTATGATGAAAAATCAGTATTTAATGAAATCAGATAAGTTGAGGGGCTAAAAGTGACAAAAGCCGAAACTAGGGAACAAAAGACCATTGGTCTTTCATTCTTGTTCATTTCACCTACAACTCACAAGAAACACACACACACACACACACTCTCTCTCTCTCTAAATTTTGCGTTGGAATTCGAAATTGTGGAGCTAAATTCGTGGATTAAAGCTTCATATTACCAAGAATCAGTAGAATTAAGGTAAGAATATGCTCTATCAACTTGGGGTTTTCATTTTGAGGATAAAATGCATAAAAATCGGATTTAAAATCTGAGAAAATGTGGTTGCATGTTTGTTATATTAGTTGGAAATCATCCCTTGAAGATTACTGAAGCATTTGAAACAAGAATCAACGGTTAATTCGTCCAAAAAGGTTAGAAATCTGACTTTTTATGAAGTTATGTGTTCTTAAGGTTTTTGCTCATTTGTGGTCTAATTTGGACGAAATTGGATGTTAAAGATATGGAAAATGATGTAGAAACAACCTGTTAGATTTATTTATTTCGATCTTAGGAGTTGTTTTGTAATATTTATTATCATTGTAATTTGTCTTGTATTTTATTTCTATGTAATTTATGTTTAAGTAAAAGTGTAGGGGCCAAAGTTGCCATTGTATGAAAGATAATTAAAGGAGCCTACAAAAGGCTCCTAGGGTTGTTTTTTGTATAACACGGTTGACAATTTGAAATATGACAGCCGCCACTGTTCCATCAATTCTCTCATATTCATATTGTCTTCTTCTTTATCATAACACATTTATTGAGCTTGTTTCTTCATGTGTTTGATGAGAATATCATTGAGGTGCTGAATATTTACGGGAATACAACATTACAATTGGTATCAGAGCTCAGAGGGGTGGATTTAAACTGTTTCGTTCGGATTCTGCTGGGTTTTGTTCATGTTCTTCGTGTTCTTCCATTTTCAACCGGTTAGATCTTCTTTTTCCATGTTTTTTCGTGTTTCTAGTGTTATAATGGTCCTATAAACATCACATTATCATTCTCTACTGATTTTAAACTCATTTAGTTCCATATCTTTGTTAAAATCATCAAGAATCGACCATTATTAAGTTTGAAAATATGGGTTGTTTAAGTGGGTTTTTTCACGTGTTCATGCTAGTTTTAAGTGTTTTTTAGGTTGTTTTAAATCACCAAAAGTGTTTAAAATAGTTTATAAATCATTTAGAACTGTTTTTAGGCTTTAAAACCGATAAAACTCAAATTCTGCTCATTCTGCCTTAGAAAAACGTAAATAACCTGCTGTATTTCGGATTACCACTGTAGCATTTCGGACCACCTAGGCACCAAATTCGGACCTCACATCATCCTAATTCGGACCATACTTAAGTGAATTTCGGACCCCCCCCTTAAGCCAATTTCGGACCACACTTCGGTCCCATCCGAACTTCAGACCATCCGAAGTTCAGATCAGGCTTTTCATCTTTCACTGTTGGGACTTTTCTTAAAATTTTCCAATTTCGGACCTTCCCATTTCGGACCATCCGAATTCGGTCTGTTCACTGTTCCAATTTCGGTTCTCATGATTTCGGTCCTTACACTGTTCATCCGAATTCGGTCCATTAGGTCCATCCGAAATTAAGTCATCCGCACTTCGTCCCCACCCGTAGTACTGTTCATCCGAATTAGGACATCTTCCGAACTTGAACTTCATCCGAACCAAAGCCATCCGAATTACTGTTCACCATCCGAAATCAACCAATCCGAATTCAACCCATCCGAATTCGGTTCCCCTCATCCGAAACACTGTTCATCCGAAGTCACATCATCCGAATTCAGAACCTTCTGTTTTCCGTCCAACCTATCCGTGTTTAGTTTCCACCTCTAAGATCTTCATATTCTTAATCAGCACCCATAATCATAATGTCTCGCGAAGCTCTAGTGCTCGGATCTGAGAACAGACCACCAGTTCTCTATCCCGATGAGTACGAACAATGGAAAGCCCGGTTCCTTAAGTTCGTTGGAATGCAACCTCTCGGGAACCTGATGCTTCAGTCTATATCCGAAGGACCCGCAATCTACTATCGGGAAATTGAAGCCCGACCTGAGGCTGACCCCCCTTTCCAAGCCTCAAAGGTTGAAAGAGAGCCGGCTAATGACGCCGAGAGAGATCGCCAGCACGCGGATAAGAGGGCAGAATATCTGATTTATCAAGCCCTCCCCACTGATATTTTGGTCGGTGTAGACAGTAAAATGTCTGCAAAAGAAATGTGGGACGAGCTGGAAATCCAAATGCTGGGGGCAGATCTTGATGATCGGGCCAAAATCGAGGAGGCGAAGGAAAAGTTTTCGGAATTCCGCGCTAAAGACGGGGAATCTCTGCAAGCTACATTCACCAGGTTCTGTGCAATCCTTAACGAATTGAATAAACTGCACATCAAGAAGGATCGGGATGACATCAACATCCAATTCTTTGCCGCCTTAGCCCCCGAGTGGCAGCTTGCATGTCGGGCAACGAAAAGAGTTCTGAACATTCCTGAGGTATCAATAAATGTCGTCTTTAAGGAGCTTAAGAAATATCAAGGGGATGTGGATCAACAGAAGCTGATGGCAAATCAGTTGGCCTCCCTACTGCTATCAGCCAACACAGGGTTGAAACTGAATGATTCGCTAGCCTTGATCACCAACACGCAGATTCCGACACCATCTTTTGCTCCTGGTTCTTTATCGTCTCAGTACAGGTATGCTTCTCCTCCGCGTGAGGTCTATGATGAGGAGGAAGCTTCGATCCAAGAACAGATAGCCTTGTGGACCAACCGTCTCCAACAGCGACGGTTCTCCAACAAGACCATCTCCCCATCAATCTGGAGATGTTAACGGCAGCATTACGTGCTGCCGGAGTGGTTACCCGGGCTGACCTGGACGCACAAAGGGAGGCCGTCGAGGACCGTCACACCGCCCTTCTTTCTCTTATAAAGGGTAAGGGTGTCGCCTCCGAAGTTGGCCCCTCACCAGGTTCCCATTCAGTCCATCTTCAAATAGCCGAGCTCTCGGACAAGATCGATGCTCTCAATCGTCTAATTCTTCAAGTCCAAGAGCAGCTCAATTCGCGAATGGATCGGCTCGAGTCGGCGGTCATAGATCTTCAGTGCCGCACTCAGGCCGAAGCCCCCAAAAGGAAACATGACGACCAGGACGACCCTGATCGTCATGAGGGGGAGAAGCGCAGAAAAGTTCAATTTGAGGAGCCCATGCTGGGTATAGGGGGAGCAGAGACCGCCGAGGGGTCCGAGTTTCAGGGGTCGGGGGAAAAGTCTCAGGAGGCTCAGGAATATATGCTAATAGAAGACGAGCCCATGGTCGAGGGTCCAGCTCCACTGAATCCGATGACAGCTATGGTCGAATTTGAGGAGCCGCACGAAAAGGTTGAAATCATATTAGTTTCTGACTCAGATTCCGATACCGAGGACAACCAACCATTATTAACTCCTAAGCCTGAGCCTGATTCTCCAACAAAAAAATCCTCATCCTCATCTTTTGACTTCCTAAATTCACCACCCAGACCCCATCAGGAAGATATACTTTCTTCCATCCAAGCTCCCCTATCATTAAAAGAATCCCACATCACTATCAGCCCTCCAAGATCCCCAAGCCCTCCACCAGTCCAACAAATCCAACGATCAGGTCCCTCCCCAACAAAAAGGGTCGATTGCTTCGACGAAACTCCGGAGGGCCCTGGCATATACAAAAAAGAAGATTTATTTTGGGTAGAACACTATTCCAAAGGCAAGGTTCAAACATTGCCTCAGGAAGAAAAAGACCAAATGCGACAAGAACGGAGGGGGACAGTTATAAAGCTTCTTGAAGCCAGAAGATCTGAATTCGAAGAACCCCCCGTTCAGGGCCTCAAAGAGTTCCTACAAAAGTTTCCCCCTGAGCAGTTTCAGAACCCATACCTAGAAGAAAGATTTAAGATGGTGTTCAGAAAGAAACCTGGAGCCTTCAGCAGACGCCTTCTCATGGAACTCACAAACGTTACCAAAGCTGAACAGGCCGAATATTATCAACTGATGCTCAGGGAGAGAAGGTCTAAAGTGTCCAAATCGAAGATAAAGAAACTCGTCTCTATCACCATGTGCAAAAGAGCTAAAGTATACTATCCCGCCTTTCAAGTAGAAAGAGAAGATGGCACTGCTGATGAGTTCTTCGAGAATGACCTAGACTTTATAAATGTGGACGATGTTGAATTCCTTCACGAGAGATTGAAAAATCGCATTAAAGGACGTTTGTCTCGCATGACTGCTTTGGGTGCCTTAGTTCGAAGCATGAATCGCCGTTCAATCATAATGTGCCTCAGAGATTTTCAGATGGCAATTGAAAGTGCCTTAGTAAAAGTGGGTCTGAAAGCTCCTGAACAAGACAGCTTTCTCCTAGCCCACCACCCGGGCTACAAGAGGTATATGCGCTTTGAGGACCTTCCTTGCTATTCCGATGGTACACTTAGACTGGTTCGAGCTGCTCTTACAAAGAAAGTACAAGATTATGATGCTCAACCAGATCCTGAACAGAGATGCTCTCCAAAGGAAATACAAGATACACTCAGCGGCATAGACTACCTGAACGAAAGGCTTCATCTGAGACAAGTAACCAGACGCTTCGACGTCATACTTGGTCTTCGAGAATCTACAGACCATGCCCGAGTTCCAGGACCTCCTAAGTGATCGAAAAGGGGGAGATTGTTAGATTTATTTATTTCGGTCTTAGGAGTTGTTTTGTAATATTTATTATCATTGTAATTTGTCTTGTATTTTATTTCTATGTAATTTATGTTTAAGTAAAAGTGTAGGGGCCAAAGTTGCCATTGTATGAAAGATAATTAAAGGAGCCTACAAAAGGCTCCTAGGGTTGCTTTTTGTATAACACGGTTGACAATTTGAAATATTACAGCCGCCACTGTTCCATCAATTCTCTCATATTCATATTGTCTTCTTCTTTATCATATCACATTTATTGAGCTTGTTTCTTCATGTGTTTGATGAGAATATCATTGAGGTGCTGAATATTTACGGGAATACAACATTACACAACCCATATATGTTTATATAACACTAGATTTAACTGCATGTGGCTAGAAATGAATTTATGGAAAATTTAGTGCAAAACCCGTATGTGATAAAGGTGAATTTATGGACAATTAAACACACGTTTGAGATACTTTTTGTAGCATATTAAGGTAAATCAAGGTGGGTTAATTGGGAATAATAACACCTCAAATGATGAGATTTAAACGTGAGTTTCGGATGTCGATTCCAATCATTGTAACACTTATAATTGTACAAATTGATACTCGACAAATATGTTATATGTTTTTCCGTATGGAAATGTAACAGGCCCCTTGTGGTGTTGTTTAACCCACAGTGGGGTACTTTTGAGTCCGGTTGAAATTCCAAAGAGAAATAAGATAACTTGAAATTAACTAACGCACCCACTGTGAGTACCTTTGATTTTTAACATGTCTGCATCTGCTTATGTTTGCTTTGCCTGCTGAGGCATGTTGTTTCATTATCGTTTGGCACTCTACTAACTTGCGTATATATATTGATGCACATTCATACTTGTTGCATGTCCGTTCATTTGTTGTGCATCCTATTGATGGGCCTGCGTGGTCGCATCTGTACTCTGATGTTACTGTGCTATATGACCAAGAGTTTGACACCTCTATGGTCAGGTTAGACAGTAAGTCATCCCCAATGTTATGTCTGCCTCAGATGGTTGGTTTTCCTTATGCCGAGTGTCAGCTCGAAGGAGCTGCGGTTCGGGTTGCGTACTTTGAGTACGTGTGGAGTATATGGTTTGTGTTACCGCGGTTACTCTGGGTGGCATCATAAGGATTTGTAGAATGTGTAAATTCAATTGGTATTCACTAAGCATTCACTTACCCCTCAGTTGTTGACTTTTTACATGAAAAGGGAAATCTGCTGCGAGACCATCTAGCTAGGTCGTCTGTTGAAGTATTTGAAGATTTCTACTACTCACTTTGGTAATTGAATAGTGGGGTTAATGTTGTAATATAATCTGGATGTTGTAATAACTTTGAGTATGTAGACTTAGTATTGGAACCTTGTAGCACCGTGTAGGGTGTTTGACTATGTTGTAATTCTATTTTATTATGTACTTTTAATGCTTCCGCACTTTAATTAAGTTATCAGATCATTATGTAATTGTATGTTGGTGATTAATCCTGGGTGATTTGTAAATGGTGGTTAATGTGGCTAGGGTGTCATATACGCTAGTCTGCGATGGAACTGATCTGGAACTTTTAGGGCGTAGCCCTACTCCCCGACCTGCTCGGTTTGCGCTAAATTTTCTCGTGGTGCCTTGAAATGACTTCCGGACCCTGAAACACAAATATGAGGTAATAATATGAAAATTACGAAGTATCGGTGCTTAAAATGATCATAAAATGACTTTGAAACCATATAAATTATAGACTCATCAAATCTCCCCAACTTAACTGTTGGTCGTCCCCGTGCAAGCCTTAGAATCAGAACTAACTATGTACCAAATGTATTAGTAGTGTGTTCAGTAAGTCTAGGTTAAGTCAGCCTTCGTAATAATGCATTAAAATTTTGAATATAAGCTAAAGAACATTTTTAGTTAAAACACATTTTGTCTAAGTAATTATAATGTATTTCACTTTTGGAAATTACTCTTTTAGCTCAAGGTTACAAGCTTAAAACATGTGGGTCTTTTAACCATTTTTTCCCTCTATGCATGTATATGATAAGATATTACTTTTAATTATCATGCTTATATCTGTTTTCTTTTTAACTCAAGTTTTTACCATAGCTTTTCTAGTTGGTCCATGTAGCGGGATTTGGGTCAATTGCTCCCAAACCAGATGGCTTTAGGGGATTAGGCATGAATGGTACCCCTAAGGACTTAATTTCCCGAACCAACTAGGCTACCCTTGAATCTTTTGATGCTAAAAACATGATTAAGCTCTCCCCCTTATTGCATGAGTTTAATAAAAATCTTTTGACACATTATTTTCATTTAAGTTCAAATGTATCTTAACCTACTTGAACTTAACTTACATTAAAATGTTAATTATTATTACGACTCTTAACATAATATCTAGAATTCCAAACTAACACTAACTAAGTCTGGGTACAACTTACTATGTATCATCATTTTCTACGGCCTGATCGGCAAACAAGAACCATTGGGAAAATTCAAAAAAAACTGCATTGACACAAAGCACTCACATTCAACAGGACTTGGCAAATGAAAATAAAACACACACAATTACTAAAATAAAATAACAAAATTTAAAATTCTAACCCTAAACAAGCAAATCTAAATATGATAAATGTGAAGAGCAAGGAACGATGGTACCTGATTACTAGTAAGGAGGAAGAGGACCAAAGATATTATTTAAGAAGTTACCAGCGTGAAAATCCTCATGATGTCAAACCTCCTTTCCAATATGCCCAGATTTGATGTTCATGATATGTCGTAGCTCTATACACTGTGGTTAAATTTCAGTGTAATTAATTTTTTTATGTGGAGGCTCGTTATATCATATTAAACATTTCATAGAACCTACCATCCCCAACATAGACCATTGTGACGTCCTCGTAACATAAACACACTTATAATGAGCAGACAATGAACACAATCACATTCCTAATAAAATTCTTTGCTTATTCGAGATAAATGAAACTAAATAAAAGTACACTAAGTCTAGAAACAACTAAAATTGGGTTCGAAATCCTCCCCAACTTAGTTGGTGACACCAATATTTAACTAAAACAAAGATATAATTAAAATAATCTGCCTTTTCATAGGGAATCACGATTGCACTTAGCACGTGCAACAAGTCGTTAAACCCCTCGGTATCCCTAGTGGACGAGTGTTGTCTCATGAGGGTTTCCAGAAACACACCCACAAAGTTCTCTGGGTTGCCTCCCAGGAAGCACTAAGTTTTACATCTTCAGCCAGACGTACTGCTCCTATACAAGTCTAAGTATGTTTGAGATCTTTTAACCTGATTTGTTCAGAGACTAGCATATTATTTGTGGTCCATTTAACCTGTGTCTAATGGAAACCATGGTATTTTGAAAATTAATAATAATTGTTCCTCAGGGAAGGAGTCCCTAATGTGATCAGTTAAGTCTAATGGACAAATTGGGAGCCTAGACAGGTGGTTGGAAACAACATTTTCAATCCAACCTATTGCCTCTTTATATTTTACTAACACTTGCAGTAAAGCTTTTTATTGTGCCTCGGTCAAACCAGATGAAATAATGACTGATAGAGTGTCATTTTGACCTAAGCATGCGTATTTCAGATGAATAAGCAAAGCTTTCAACTCTAGAACAGGTAGTTGTTCTATTGAAGACCTTGCAGATTGAGGTAAAATAATTGGCAGTTTTTCAGTCTTATGGGTTCACGGTGGCTTTTTAGGTTTCAGAGTGAATTCCATGGCTGCTTCAAACTCGTTGCATTGCTCATATTTCATTATAGCAGTATCGTGTTCAGCAAAGAATAATTCTGTGTGGTCCTTGGCATCGATTAACGAACCATGCTGCTTAAGTTCATCCACCACATCTATCATGTAACATTCAGAATCGATTGAAGCAGAGGTGGAAGCATTGAACACATTTAATCGCAGATTCACAAAGGCAATATCTACAGCCCCTGTTCTACAATTGATTTGAGCATTAATTGTAGCTAAGAACGGTCTGGCTAAGATAATTGCTGGCTGGTTCTTTCCAAAAGAACTCTCAGTATCTAAGACTAGGAAGTCAACCGGATAGTAAAAATCATCTACTTTTACTATAACATCCGATAAGATACCATTTGGATATTTCATTGACCGATCTGCCAGTTGTAGAATAATATTTGTGGTCTGTAACTGGCCTAGATCATGTTTGTCAAACAAATTCCCAGGTAAGATGTTTACACTGGCTTCAAGGTCGCGTAATGCCTTTTTAATTTGCACATTGCCAATTGTCACTGGAATCAAAAGTGATCCAGGATCCTTCAGCTTTGGTGGCAAGGAAATATAGATCACTGCACTCACTTGCTCAATTAAGTTGATCTGCTTGGGAAGCGAAACCTTGAACTTTCTTTTCTGCGTGCAGAGATCTTTTAAGAATTTGGCATAAGAGGGTATTTGTTGAGTAGCCTTGACCAATGGGATAATGATCTTGATTTGATTGAATAAGTCCCACAAATCCTCGGGTTGTGGACCTCTCTTGCCATATGGAGATGATTTTGGATTTTTCTAGAGCAGCAGGGTAAGGAGGACGAGCCGTGGCATCCTAATCCTTAACCGCCTCCCCAACTTTGGGAGTTGGGATATCTGCCTTGATCGGTTCTTTGAAAGTAACTTTCTTAGAACCTTTCTTCTTTTTAGGATCCGCTATCTCTTCATACACGACTTTAGTGTCGGTATCTTCTTCTGCTTCTTGTTTTTTTGGCATTTCGATCTTGTTATCCACCTTTTTACCACTTCTCAGGGTAGTCACCTTAGATACTTTGTTCACTTCATACTTCTTTTCTTTGCTATGTGCATGCGAAGGGTTTAGACTGCGTTACTCGGAAGCTTTCCCTCTTCTCGTCTTGTGAGCGATTCGGCTATCTGACCCATTTGACGACTCAGCATCTCGTTAAAAGCCGATTGTTGCTTCATGAATTCTGTGAACTCTGAAAATTGTGAAGAACTCGTATTTGTCTCCAAATGAAAGTGAGGTTGATCGCGTTGGTTTGGATTGTAATATCGCTCATCCTTAGCAGCTGAAGTTGAACCATATTGATATTCTCTTTGTGGTGGTTCATACAGTGGTTTAGACTGATGATCGGTAGGCTGATCATTTGTCCATTGAAAATTAGGATGATTTCTCCATCCCGGATTATGGGTTTTTGAAAATGGGTTATCCCTCTCCCAATGCGCTCTGAAACCATATACTTCGTTCGCATATTCTTTAGTGGGTTGCACTTGAGGACATGCTTCAGACTGATGAGATGGATCTTTGCATATTACGCAATTAACTGATGCAACAGGGTTTTGGCTAAAACCCTTTATCAGTTGATATATCTTTTTTCCGAGTTCTGAAATTTCACTTTTTACTTCAAGTTTCCAGGCATTGTCCATACCCATCACCTGAACTCCAATATTATATTCAGAACCGGCTTGAACTTTGAGACCTTTACTGAGTTGATTCAATAATTCCCAAGCCTCATCATATTCTTTAGCTAAGAACGTGCCACCGGTAGCGGCGGTGATCATGTTTCGGCTTTCTTGACTCACACCATCAAAGAACGTTTTGACGAGCATCCATTTTGGAACCTCATGGTGTGGACAAGCTCTTAATAATTCATTCATCCGATCAAATGTCTCATAAAATTGTTCACCTAGTCTTGGTTTGAAACCGGTGATTTCTTTTCGTTTCTCAGTGGTTTTACTTATGGGATAATACTCAACGAGAAATGCGCGCTTCATTTGATCCCAGGTTGTGATGCTATTGGTGGGTAGAGACACAAACCAAATTTTGGCTTTCTCTTTTAAAGAGAAAGGGAATAAACGAAGTTTTAAACTATCAGTGGTTATACCTCGAACATGGTTTATTTTACAAATAACTGTGAACTCAGCTAAGTGTTCATAGGGTTCCTCACTAGGCATACCTCTAAAGATGGGAAGAATTTGGAATAATTGAGGACGAACTTCTGGTTCGTTCTCATTTTCTGGATTTCAAATAGGTGAGTGATCGGGCACATCACCAGGGCGATAATGTGACTCAACTGTACGTCTCATTTTTTCACCCATCCTAGGGGCTATACGCTCAGGTTCTTTTTGTTCACGATTTCGTGGAGAAATCGGAGGACCCTCTAAATTAGGAATTTTTAAAGTGGGAATTTCTTACTCTTGTTCGTTTGAATTCTCCGTGATTAGTGTTTGTTGTTTTTGTAACCAGACAACCTTTCAGTTAGATTTAGCTACTTTTTCGATTCGGGCTCGAATCGTAGCGACAATCCTTTGGCCGATCGACGTGTTAGCATACACTATTAAAAACTTTAAATTAAGTTACCTAATTAAACTAATTATATTTTTGGTGGTAAAGTAGAAGACTACAATTACCTTTTTGAATTTTTAATATTTTTTATTATTTTTAATAATAATATTAATTAACGACTAAATAAATTAAATTAAAACACTTAAAATTAAAACTTTAAACTAAGGCCAAAAACTAACTTCTAGCCCTAACTAACGTTACCACTCCCTGGCAACGGCGCCAAAATCTGACGGGCTGTCGTTGTGACCCGCAGAAATAATCCTTATATCCACTATTTAGCTCAGGGAAGTAAGGGTCGAATCCGCATGGAGTGGATTTGTAATTAGGGTTAGACGGTTAGCTTTGTGAGTTTTATTGAAAGCAATTTAAATTGTGAATCAGTTGGTTTGAATGATTTGTTTAGATCAATGGCTTACTATTACTTTGTGACTAAAAATAATGGCAAATAACTCACGCAGTAAACTAACAATCAAGAGAAGAATAACCATTCACGGAATCACCACGACATAAGTATTACTCTCTCGAATTTCATGCAACAATCATATAGACATAATTAATTGCACGACTAAATTACTCAAACATATTTTAACCAATAAATCTTGGTATCGCGTATGCAATATTCATTACTTGTCTTAATCCCTAAGCTAATGGACTCGACACAAATAATAATACCACTATAAACTATCTTGCTTTTAACAATCAAAACATACAATCATAATCATAGTCGAATGCTTATCATTTGCATACACATAGAATATCTCAGTCAATACGAATACATCAAAACATAAGAAATTAAAGTAGAGTAAAATTAGCAGTAGATCCTCTGCAAACGGCTAAAGGGATTAGCCGTTCATCGTATGCTCTTCAACAATGTAGATCTGAGACATATTATAGCTTGCGAATCACCGTCTTCGTACTTGTATCGTAAATCCACTCAGGCAGGGCTTCGCCAACTATTTCAATCACACGTTCGGGACCTCCCTATAAGGCTGCCATCGACCTCTATTTATAGAGGAGTCGATTTTAGGGTTTCCAGGGCTGAAAGACGCGTTTTTGCGCCGACCTAGCGCAGGCTAGGCGCAGGCCTGTGCCCCCCTGGGCCCGGGGTATGGCCAAACTACGTGGGGGGTACGCTGGATGTTTTATAAGGTTTTTATGCCGCAGGGGCGTAGCCCTGCTGCCCCCCCCCCCCCTCGCCTGGGGTATGCCAGTCTGCGCTGGAACTGATCTGGAACTTTTGGGGCGTAGGGTGGGCATAGACCTGGGCATAACCCTACTCCCCGACCTGCTCGGTTCGCGCTGAATTTTCTCGTGGTGCCTTGAAATGACTTTCGGACCCTGAAACACAATTATGAGGTAATATTATGGATTTACGAAGTATCGGTGCTTAAAATGATCATAAAATGACTCTGAAACCATATAAGTTATAGACTCATCATAAACCAAGAACAAAAGATTAACTTGAAGCCATTATTAGGAAAAAATAACATGGAGGGATAAATACAAAAAAAAAATGCAAAAAACATGTTTATTTTTTGCATAGTAAACCACAAAAAATTAATGAAATTATTGATAACGTCTATCTATATAACTTCTAACAAATGACTATATAATGTACATTTGTCCATCAACTATATTGCCACTTGACTCTTGCTTAGAGCGAAGGGAGAGGGTGAGCCGATTAACATTGGCCTTGCGATGTGGATGAGAAGGCGGCGGCCACACCACCCCCTGCGGCCCTGGCTTTAAACCCCTTTCCTCAGCCTTCTTCCACCAACACAATTTCACTCTTTTTTTAATTTTACTTTCAAACGGTCAAATGACCGTTAATATAAAAAAATTAAATAAATATTTTCACTCTATAAATATTCACTTTCATCCATTTATTTTTCACACCTTTCAATGTATACACTTTTAAATTTCTCCCTTTCAATCTAAACTCTCATACACCTCTCAACTTTATAGTTTACTCTCTTCTACTATTTTACTTTTATTGTTATGGAACCGTATACATATTCGTCGTCATTGTCATCACCATCTTCAGAGTCGTCGGAAGACGAATATGAACGTAATCAACAAGACCTTGCAGCATTTTTACATGTCACCTCTATTTAATTTAATCAACCTAGACGAAGAATTGCAATTCAAAGAGACCGTGTAGCTATAAAAGAACGTCTTGTGCGTAATTATTTTCGGAAAATTCTCTCTATGGAGATGATATTTTAAGAATGAGGTTCCGGATGCGCAAAGAACTAATCCTACGAATAGTTAACGATATGGAGCAAAATTTTGAAATTTTTACCTTGCAAAGGAATGCTCGAGGTAGAAGAGGATATATTGCGTTACAAAGATACACATCTGCTATTCGGCAACTCGCATATGACATGGTGCCTGATTCGACTGATGACTCTCTATATATGTCAAAATGAACTTCGCGTGAAAGCTTGCAAGCATTCTGTAAGGGAGTTTTTCAGCTGTACAGACGAGAATATTTGTGCAGGCTGACTGAAAGCGATGTTCATCATTTGTAAGCGTCCCATGAAGCAAAACATGAATTTCATGGAATGCTTGGCAGCATCGACTGTACACATGGACATGGAGAAATTTCCCTATGGAATGGCGAGGTCAATACATGCGAGACGATCACCAACATCCGACAATTATGCTTGAAGTGGTTGCATCACAAGATTTATGGATTTGACATGCATTCTTTGGCGTCACTGGTTCCACAACGACATCAATGTGGTTAATCAATCACCACTATTCAACGACGTTTTAAATGGGATCACATCGGTTGTTCCTTTTGTTATTAACAGGATCTTTTGTTATTAACAGAACACAATACAAACATGGGTACTATCTCACCGACGGTATATACCCCGAGTGGGTGACTTTTGTGAAAACTTTTTCGTGTCCAACTATGATAAATGAAAAAGATTCAAGGCAGCACAAGAGTCGACAAGAAAAAACATTGAACGAGCTTTTGGTGTTCTCAAAGCTCGTTTTGCTATAATAAATAACTCTGCACGACCATGGCTGTGAATTCATATTTCTAGCAATTCATTCAACATTAAACAATTCATATGAACAATTAACAATCAAATACAATTTATTGAATGATTATAGAGAGAAAATATTACATTGGAGGTTTCGGCTTTCTTACAAAGCAATCCTTCTTTTTTCTCTAAATCAGATCCGTTTCTTTCTATTTTCCAATCATCCATTTACAGTACACACTCACACATATTTATACTCAATTATAACTATTGAGTATTTACAATTTAAACCCTAAACTTTTACAAATTAATTGTTTTCAACTCTATTATGAATTGTACCCAACAATCTCCCCCTTAGAGATGAAAACAATTTTCAATTAAAGATCTATGTTCAGGTTGAATCTTATCTTGAATCTTCTTCTTTTCTTTGATCTCTGAATCTTCTGATAAAATCTTCTTCTTTATTGTCTCTCTTTGATATTCTCACCTCCTCTTTTCCGATCTTCTCTTTTCTTGATAGGACACTCCCCCTTGAATCGTGAATAGCTCTCGATTCTTTCCCTTGAATAATTGTCTTGATATGATTTAGAAATTGTCTTCAGTTGTCTTCAAACTACTCAACCGTTGTCTCTGAACTCTAGCTTTTCTCCCCCTCATGATGATCATAAGAATTATGAACATCATGCAAAGTCTTCAGAGACTTAATGCAATGAAATTACAGTAGATGAAATGCAACAACAAATACAATTTCAAAATATTACAAATTGAATTTCTCTCCCTCAAACTGATATCCTTTCCCCTAATACAAAACAAATCTATCTCACTCCCCCTCAAAAATTTCACTACCCCTCGAATTGATACTATAACTTTTTAGAATAAAAATAAAGTTTTACAACTTTGGGGAAAATGAAACACATTCATTTTGTGAGAAAAACGAGTCCAGGTCCACATAGGATTCCTGTTTGCACAATAGATAAAATCTATGTGACCTACGTTCAGTGCTGGCGTGATGTTAACACTGGTAGGATTTCCAAATAGTCATCGTGAAATCCTTCATCATGAAAGAATCACTCTTATTTGTTCCGGCTTAGTCACTTTGGACTAGCAGTTTATAGTCACGCAGACTGTTAGACTCGATGTGTCCTAAAAGTGTATGTAATCAGCTCTAGACACAATGTGCATCAAATGAAATTGGAGACCGGAGCCAATGTCTTCCTTGTTTCAATATCAATAATATCCAAATGATATATCGATAGAAATGTGGTATAACTCCGTGATTATTGAAACAGAAATCTTTTGAGAGATAACTGAGTAGTTGGTGGGGTTAAGTGCATGCGTCACTGGGTCCATGACGTCTTTTTCAATATCAAGTCTCATAGGGCTTGATAGATTATGTGGATTACCCAGCCGACACAGTGTAGGAAGGATTATCTTTTCTTCAAATCCTTTCTCGACCCTCAGAGATCTCAGCATTTTTCAACTAAGCTCCCTCCGGCTCACTTTTGAGAAATAAATTCAGTCAGCTTTATACCAAAAGCATGATCTGATGCACCACCATCTCCTTTCAATATATCAATATCCCTCTAATTAACATTTTACCTCTGCTCGACCCTGTCAGTATCCCTTGATAACTGACACTTCTCAACTAATAGACCTAAAGAACCCTTACCCACACAAACTATAGATGGTTTGCTTCTTGGGTAGGTCTTCCGGTTCTGGTTAGACCATAGAAGCGATATTTATGCCTATCACTCAAATTGGTGCATAATCGGAGTCAGCAGAAATATTTTCAGCTTTGAAGCTCATGGGATATCATGAAATTCAGCTCAGATAATCTAGCAGATGATATTCAAAATGAAATTGGAATGATGATTTGGGAGATATCAGAATGAAATGGAAAATCTGATATATGATTATGAAATGAATCAGATTTTCATGAAAGAATTAGCACATTGGAGAATTTATTGGGAGATTAAAAAATATATGGGAGACACAAGAAGAATCAGAAGAAATGAGATTATGAAGATCAAAGAGATTAGACCAATTAATCTCAATGAGAGATTTAGAGAATCAGATGAAAAAATTTCTTTTCAGCTCAAAAACAAAATTTTATGTGTGCAGCAAATATTTTCGTGAAAAATCACACACAGTTTTGAAATATGTCATCGTCAAAGTGCGTCTGAAACTCCCCCTGGAAATAAGCACACACAGTTAGTCAACTCATAGAAATGAAATCAGGAGCAAAAAATTATAAAAATAAAACTCCCTCTTGTCAATTTCAGCTTGAATGCAGGGCAGGAATTCCAGTATGATTTGTCTCTCAGACACGGGTTCTAATCGGAGGTGATTAGAAGCCATGTGTCGCCGAAGCTCGGGTTTCAATCTGATGTAACTGAAAGCCTTTGTCTCTGGTTCAATGAAGTATGGGTTCTAGTCTGAATTAACTAGAAACCAAATGATTGAACTGAAGAACGGGTTTTAGTCTAGATTAACTAAAAACCATCTTGAGTTGAAGCACGGGTCTTGATTTGAATTAATCAAGAGCCTGTTGAAATGAAGAACGGGTCCTTATCTGAAATGATAAGAAACCTACAACCTGCAAAATTTAAGATGTCTTTGGTATCCAAAAAGATTTGGATCCAGACTTGTTAGCGCTCTTGGGTACCCATTTCAAAACGGGTTTTGGTATCCACTTAAATTGGGGTTTAGATACCCAGTGCAGATTATAACAATCAGCTTCTCTTTGAAAAGCAGAAAACAAACTTCTTTGAGTATGAGAAAATTGAATATCTGAATTTCTAAAGAAACTTGAATTTGAATGATCAGACTCTTGCGAACTCTTCTTTTTGAAAAATTGTCCGGTTCTTGCCTGTTTCTGATAATACTTGGTATTTTTCTGTGAAAATGTTTTCTGATTAGAATGACTAGTATTTTCAGAAACTTTAGGAAAATTTGACTTCGAAGATTCACCAGTGTAAATCTTTACCGGAAGTTGTTCAATGATTTTGTCTTTGCCTTTATGTATCTTGAGAAGATACTTAAGTTTCAGATCTGACAATGAATCAAACTTAGCAGAGTTAGTTAGATTCACTTCACTTTCAGAAGACAAACCAGAGTGATCAACATTGGATTTTAAACACACTGAAGAAGGGGTCTTAACCTTTGACTCAGTTGATGAAGAAAACACATGTAATTGTTTTGTAAGATGAAGTATCTGATCTTCCAAACTTTTGATGACTAAATTTAAATTTCTGTCATGATCAAATGATTGATAATCAGATTTAAAAGATTGTTCTTTGATTAAGAACATTTGTCTTTCATCTTCAAACAATTCAGATTTTGATTTAAAATCTTGTTCTTTAAGTAAGAACTCATGTCTTTCCTTCTCAATCAAATTTTTAGTTAAAGACAACTCTTGTTGAAGAGCAAAAATTTCTTCATTTTCGTTTAATATACAATTCTGACCAGTTTGTTTTGTCTTAGAAAGTGTATCTTCAAGATCCTTAACTTTCTTGTAAAGATCAGATCTTTCAGGCAAAAGATATTTCAGTTGAGTTGCATTCTGAAAATTTTCTTCTTTCAGCTCATCAAGTTCTTTAAGCAATTCAGATATTTTCAATTGATGAGCACAACTCTCAGAGTTTTGTTTTTCTTTTAAGCTCTGAATTTCTTCATTCAGTATTTGTACGTCACGTAACGCCAAATGTTTGTCAGTATTTAACTGAACGAGAATGTCATAATTGTTCTTACGAATCTTTTCAGATTCAGTAAGTTTGGCAATCAGCTCAGACTTTGAAAATTGTTCAAACACCATTATGAATTTCTGAAAAATGAACTTCCAAGATCTTTTATGGAAAAATGAGTGAATTCTGATAAAACTTTGAGAATTATATCTGAAAATGATAACTTGTGAAAAATCAGCTCTGAAATGACTTTCTAACGTTGAAATTTTAGATTTTCTGCAGAAAATTGCCCATAACTTTTTTCTGGAGTGGATTTGGGCCTCGAAAATTTACCAAACGGGCTATGCCAGTTCTAAAAATGTAGATCTTTTTTCAAGCTTCGATTTGACGTATTGTAGGCCTTCTAACTATGTTCCAGTCAAAAGTTATGACCAATTTAAGCAGAATAGGTCATATAGTCAAACTCGAATGATAAAAGAATGAAACTCGAATGGTTATGACTAAAACTCGAATGAAGCTTTATAAAACTCGAATGAAGAATGATTCAACTCGAATGATTAAGTATGAAACTCGGATGATTAAGTATGAAACTCGGATGAAGCTTATTGAATCTCGAATGAAGAATGATTCAACTCGAATGTGAAGTGAATGAAACTCGAATGACCTTGTAGTCCAACTCGAATTACTCTGTGATCAACTCGAATGAAACATGAAGTTTCTCGATTGATGCTTTGATCAACTCGAATGAAACATGAAGTTCTCGATTAACTCTTTATCCAACTCGATCAGTTAAGAATAAAACTCGAATTAAGCATACATAAAACTCGAATAAAGCATTCATCAAACTCGAATAACACTAAGAATGCAGTTTTGCCCGAGTTTCATCATTTTTCAACAAAAAATAAGTTCAGATTCAAAATTTTTAACAAAAATTCATGAATTTGCCTCAAATTGTTTTCGAAGGTTCGTTTTAATAGTAGAAACAACTTTTGTGAAATCACTTTGGCTAATTCTCGATTAAAAACCAAAAATTGACCAAAAACCTCAAGAACACACTTTTTCAATAAAAATCTGAAAATTCTCAATTAAATTCTGTGTGTTTGGAATTAAAAGATGATGCTTATCACAGTAGATTCGACTTTAAATCCTACACCTTCGATTCAATTTTCATAACATTTCATCCACAAAATCAAAAACCTCAATTAATTTTCTGTTTCGAAAAAAATTTGATGAAACAGTGTTCGAAAACTAAATTTTCAGATTCAAAATTCAATCAATTACAGCCATATTAGTCTCTGATACCAATTGTGAATTCATATTTCTAGCAATTCATTCAACATTAAACAATTCATATGAACAATTAACAATCAAATACAATTTATTGAATGATTATAGAGAGAAAATATTACATTGGAGGTTTTGGCTTTCTTACAAAGCAATCCTTCTTTTTTCTCTAAATCAGATCCGTATCTTTCTATTTTCCAATCCTCCATTAACAGTACACACTCACACATATTTATACTCAATTATAACTATTGAGTATTTACAATTTAAACCCTAAACTTTTACAAATTAATTGTTTTCAACTCTATTATGAATTGTACCCAACAATGGCACCCACCAAAAATCAGACACATCATGTATGTTTGTGTCATATTACACAATATGATCTTAGAAGACGAAGGCGTCGCGATATGTTTATTTCAAGAAACCGAGCTTCCATCCAATCAACATTTCTCCGTCCAATTAAGTATATCAAAATACGTTACTGAAAATACGTAATCAAGAAACACACAATAATAACCTTCGATCAGATCTCGTAGAACATATTGCAATTGACCAAATACCAAATTTAAACGACTAGCTAGTTCGTATTTTTTTAATGTTCATCTAGTTTTTGTACCCGTACTTAGTTTCGTAATTTTAGTTTCATTTATTGTTATGAATTTTTTTATTTTTAATTCTATAAATATTAATTTTTAGTTATGTAATAGTTTTAAATATTTATGAAATTAGTTATTTTAGTTTTAATTGTTTTAATAATTAAAATGAATTTATTTTAAAAAAAATTAAGATAGATGAAAATGTTTATGAAATTAGTTATTTTAGTTTTAATTGATATTTTTGAATTTTAATATTCTTAAATAAACTATATAGTCTCTTTCTTACAAATCAAATCAAATCTGTTATAATTTAATCAAACTAATAAATATAAATATAATAAATGATCAACTAAAATATGACTTATTATAATTATTTTATATATCTTAATAAATATTTATTTCTGAATTAATTTATAAAATCAACTCAAGCATGTAATACATAGGTATCTAAGCTAATAAAAATATTGTAGTAAAAAATATTAGTTTATTATTATTTTTAACAATTGGATCTTTTATTTAAATCTAACGTGATACTATTTTTAAAATGTGAAAGACACCGAGGTTTGTGACAGAATTGGATGAGAACGATCAGGACAATGGTCCCTAAAACATTAGGGTTGATTAAACCGAGGTTTGTTACAAGACCGTGGTAGATTTATTAAAGAGCTTTAACCTTGATTCATTTGAAAGAAAGTCTTTATTTTTAAAAATACCCGGGATATGCTTTTTGTTTTTAAGCTTTTATTTTATAAGATAATCGGGACCTATTAGGTGGATTGGAAAGACTTTTATTGTAATAGTGACATTGCAATAGATTTTTATTTTCGATATTAATATATTATATTTTAACCGTTGTATCATATTGAATGTTCATATATCGTCAAACTATTTAAAACGGTTCCTTTATCAAGAATAATAAAAAAATTAGCCATTAAATAAATAATGATATATATAGTGCAAAATACTTAACTGAAAATATGTTGTCGTTATGTATAATTAACTTTTTTCTAACAATTCTTTAATTAGATTTATATTATTAATAAAAATTTGAGTACAGGAATTAATTAATAGTTTTTCATCAACACATATATTTTATTTAATGTTTCTTTTGTTAATTAAATAACAGAAATATTAGATCACTTTTGTCGTAAAATTGCAATTCATTAAAAAATAATTATTTAACAATGGGATAATATATTAACAATAACTTAATTATTTCGTACACGATATGAAAAAATATATAAAATTGTAAGTTTCGTTGTATCTATCTTGACAAAATTTCACCTAAACAATCCATCTTTAATTTATACATAAAATATATATATATATATATATATATATATATATATATATATATATATATATATATATATATATATATATATATATATATATATATATATATATATATATATATATATATAGAATCAGGTTCATCAGCGTACCTATAAGATTCCAGCGTACCCTAATGTGAATGATCATTCACATATATTTTTTTTGAATAGACATGTATAAGACAACATTATAAGACTTTTTTTCAAAAGAAGCAACATCATAAATCTTGTGAATCATAAAAAAAGATCATGTGAATGGTCATTTACACCATTCACATTGTGTGAAATGACCATTCACATGGATGACCATTCACATAAATATGCATTGAGCATTCACATAATTTTTAAGGACACAGAATGTGTGAATATATGTGAAATTAATATATCATGTGTATAACATTAAATTAAACATGGTTATGAGAAAAAAAACTAAAAAAAAAGTTTTTTAAGGTTGGTACCTTCGGGTGCACTTGATTTCGAGAGGTACTTTTTTGAACCTGACTCTATATATATATATATATATATATATATATATATAGATTTAGGTTCAAAAGAGTCCCTTCAAAAATCCAGTGTACCAAGGGTACCCATCCAAAGCCACAAGATTAAATAAATCAATGGTTGTGATCAAAAAATGCTTTCCATGCGCGTCCCCTCCTTTTTTTTGGCTGGAAGGGTATTTTCGTAATTACAGCGACCATTCACATTACTTAATTCATCATTCACATTAATTGATCATTCACATTAGTTAATTGATCATTCACATTACTTAATTATTCATTCACAACACTTATTTGATCATTCACAAGAATTATTTGACTATTTATAATTTTTTTACACTTATTTGATCATTCACAATAATTATTTGACTAATTGATCATTCATATTACTTAATTGATCATTCACATTACTTAATCGACCATTCACATTATTTAAATGATCATTCACATTACTTAAGTGATCATTCACATTACTTAATTAACCATTTACGTTACTTAAATGATCATTCACATTACTTAATTGATTATTCACCTTACTTAAATGATCATTCACATTGCTTATTTGATCATTCACATTGGTAAAATAATATCAGCACAACATGTGAATCTGAGCATTGTCAACTACTAACAAACAGTAACAAGATTAATGACAAACAGTGACAATGATCATTCATGTAATACGCTCAAATTCTCAAATCTATCAAACATTAATAACATCAACCAATGTGAATGATCATTCAGCTAATGTGAATGGCCATTCACATTAGTAAATTTCACCATTGACATTGGTTGTACCATATCAGCACAGCATGTATGATGTGCATCGTCAACTACTAACAAGCAGTAACAAGATTAATGACAAACAGTAACAATGGTCATTCATGTAACGCTCAAATTCTCAAATCTATCAAACATTAATAACATCAACCAATGTGAATGATCATTCAGCTAATGTGAATGGCCATTCACATTAGTAAATTTCACCATTCACATTGGTTGTACCATATCAGCATAACATGTATGCTGTGCATCGTCAACTACTAACAAGCAGTAACAAGATTAATGACAAACAGTAACAATGGTCATTCATGTAACGGTCAAATTCTCAAATCTATCAAACATTAATAACATCAACCAATGTGAATGATCATTCAGCTAATGTGAATGGCCATTCACATTAGGAAATTTACCATTCACATTGGTTGTACCATATCAGCACAGTATGTATGTTGTGCATCGTCAACTACTAACAAGCAGTAGCAAGTAATGACAAACAGTAACAATGATCATTCATGTAACGCTCAAAAATTACTGTATGTAATTTTTATAATATTATTGTTGACATTAATGTATGTAATTTTTGTTAGTTGTGTTTATGTAAATATAATATCGTCGATATTTTTCCTCTACTGTGTCACTATTTCTTCAAGTTCTTCAAGTATCTTGCAACCTAATCAATAATCGACACATAAAATATATATACATATGTGAATATGTCTTGGATATATATATATATATATATATATATATATATATATATATATATATATATATATATATATCTGTGTGTGTGTGTGTATGAATTCTAAAAGTGAGTATAGTCTGAATTTTATATCTGAACATATTGTTTTGGTTTAGGTTTTTTGATTTTTTTTTAAATTATAAAACTAATAGACTTTATCCATTTCGGTTTCGGTTTTGGTTTTGTTCTTTTGGTTTTAGTTTGA